>CM069917.1:89231482-89406482 GCA_036172215.1 Camellia granthamiana | reverse complement strand
CTTATGGAAGCATTGTGCAGATCAAGTGATAAGAAGGTGCATTCCTGAAAATGAAATTATTTCTATTCTCATCTTTTGTCATTCTTATGCTTGTGGAGGTCACTTTGGAGCTAAGAGGACGGCGAGAAAAGTGCTAGAATGTGGTTTCTATTGGCCGTCTTTATTCCGAGATTCATATTCTTTTTGTAAGTCGCGCGATCCTTGTCAAAAGACAGGTAATATATCCCAAAGGAATGAGATGCCACAAACCCCCATACTATTTTGTGAAATTTTTTATGTTTGGGGCATTGATTTCATGGGACTGTTCCCTGTCTCTTTCGGTTATGTTTATATTTTGCTTGCTGTTGATTATGTCTCGAAATGGGTGGAAGCTAAAGCTACAAGGACTGATGATTCTAAAGTTGTTACAGAGTTTATCAAGTCTAACATATTCTCTAGGTTTGGAATTCCATGAGCTCTAATAAGTGATCGAGGCACTCACTTTTGCAATCGAACTGTGGAGACTTTGCTATGAAAGTATCATGTGACCCATAAGGTGTCAACTGCCTATCATCCGCAAACTAGTGGACAAGCGGAAGTGTCAAATCAAGAGATCAAGTCCATCATTGAAAAGACCATCAATCCAACTAGAAAAGATTGGAGTTTGCGTCTGGACGATGCTTTGTGGGTGTATAGGAGTGCATATAAAACGCCCATTGGTATGTCACCTTATCGGTTGGTGTTTGGGAAACCAAGTCACCTTCCAGTTGAGTTAGAACATACAGCTTATTGGGCTATTAAGAGTTTCAACATGAAAATGGATGAAAGTGGAGAACACAGGAAGTTGTAACTACAAGAGTTAGAGGAAATTCGCAATGATGCCTATGAGAATGCAATGATTTACAAGGAAAAGATGAAGGCTTTTCACGATAAGATGATCTCTAGGAAAGAGTTTAATGTTGGTCAAAAAGTTCTTCTATACTATTCACGGCTTCGTTTGTTTCCAGGCAAGTTATGTTCTCGTTGGATTGGACCTTTTGTAGTTACTAATGTTTTTCCTCATGGTGCAGTTGAAATTCAAAGTTTAGCAACTTCCAAAGTGTTCAAGGTGAATGGCCATAGACTTAAGACTTTCTATGAAGGCTTCCAAGTACAGAATGTGGAACAATTAGACCTTGAGGATCCAATTTATACTAATTGAAGCAGAAAGGGGCAGATTGTGAGGCAACCCAAGGGGAGTTTGTTTCTTATTCTCGCATTTATATTTTGGTTATTTTTGCCTTTTCTTTGCATTTCACCTTACATTGGGGACAATTTAAGTTTGAAGTGTGGGGGAGGGGATTTAGGTTGTTTTAATTTTGTTTTATTTTGTTTTGTTTTGTTTTCTTTAAAAAAAAGAAAAAAGTTTTGCTTTTTGTTTTTTTTTGGTTTTCAACATTTTTTATTTATTTATTTAATTTTTTTTTTTTTTTTTTGGTTGTGTATGTCATGAGCAATATTCAATTAAGCTTCAACAATTCATAACATGATTGAAGAAGTAATCTTCCAGCTTAGAATTAATTAGTCTAGTTATTTTCCTTGCAAATGGTAGTGACTAAATTTGGTAGACAAAAGCAGGTGAGATTTTGAGCCTTTAAACTGACACATCCATATCAGTCTCACTATGTTCTTTCATGAGGGATATTTTTCCATGGATTTGTTTCTCTAGAACTTGCCTTGATTCTCTTCGAGGTCATATTGACACATGCATGCATAAACATGATTAAGGCCCTCTTTTTAATAAGCTACATAAGCCAAATAGCCTACCTTGTAATTAATTTTTTCCTTTGTTGAACCCCTTTGAGCTTTATTTTATTTTTTGTTTATTACCCAAGCCGTAAAGCTAGTGGAGCATTGTTCATCATTATGATATATGGGTGTGCAAGTTATGGGGTTGTGGTATGGCTATGACTGGAGAAATGGAACATGTTCTCATTCTCAACTCGTGTGTTTGTCCATAAAAAGGGGGGGGGGGGGGGGGGGAAGGAAGTGATGGAGGAAATTGTTTCTGATATTACAAACTGTCCATGTTCAAAATTCCTCCTAAAATTTCAATAAAGTGGTATGTTTTTACATGATATTTACAAGGTGCGAGCTGCTGCGAAGGATCGTTCCCTGCTACAAACAAAAAAGTGTTCTTTTTGAACGATCTCTTTTTCACTGTAGGAGTTTTACATGGTTTAAGTGCCTTAAAGCCAAATTGAAGAAGCTGCTGAATGGAGTGATTGGTTTTGCATGTCCTATATATTCGAGCTTGAGTTAATTCATTTTTGCTCCACTAGTTTTGATGGCCTTTGAGCAACACTCCCAAATATTTCCTGCCTTGATCGTAAACCCTGTTACAACCCTTGAAAAGTCCTTATGATTCGTGTTATGCATGTGATCCCAGTGGTGGAGAATGAGAAGATATGCAAGCCTATGGTAGATCATTCCCTTTGGAATGAATTTGAGCGAAACACATACCCTTTAAAAACATGAGAGTCGAGTGCTTATTTTCGTGAGGGTCTACGTATTTAGTTTAGAGAAATGTTAGATATCATGAAAATTTTTTCATGAAAATGATCATGAAAAATTTGTAACCCTTAGATTACCTTGGTTAATGTGTGGTACTTTATTGTAAGTGTAATTCAAAGGTCACAAATCTTTCATGACTATTTTCATGAAAGACTTTTCATGATACCTAGCATTGCTGTTTAGTTTATTCTATCTTCGAGTGAAAATGCTTACTAAGTAATTGTAAGTTGTTTAACAATGTTTGTTCATGATATGTTATGAGTTTTGAAGAGCTTGGTGGTTCTTTGTTGATGGCATTTCAACCTGGGTGTGTGTTCTTGGGAAAGTGAATTTGAGTTTTGTCGAGGACGAGCAAAAGATAAGTGCGGGGGAATTTGATGAGAATGCAAAATGTCATATTTTTCTCCCTTAATGTTTAGTCTTTTATACCTATTTGGTGCCTAAATGTACTCATTATTCTTATATTTTGATTTAGGAAGCAAATGGAGGCGTTAAATGCAAAACAAAGCTAATTGGGCGATTTTGGACAGTTTCGACATCGCTTTGTAATCAGGGAATAACTCTCTCATCCGAGATCCGATTGAGATGATCCAAGATGCTACGGAACACCAATAAAAAGCTCTACAACTTTTATGTTTCGAGTTTTGAGAGATACTAGCTGCATCAAGGTCGAAATCGGGCTTGAAGTTGCTGCACCTGCACTGTTGACGTTCCAGGTCGTTTCTAGTACGCGAATCCGACACGGTTTATTTGCTGAAACTTTTCAGAGCTGGTGCACGAAAGTTCCAGCTGTAAACACCACTTTCCTAGTTATATTAGGACTTTATTTTATTTTTAATATCTTCTTTGATCAGTGAGACTTGGATATTGTTATTTTAGGATAACATTTAGAATATTTTTAGGAGATTTTGTAGGCTTCTAATACTGAGGGCAGAACGTGTATAAAAGGGGGAGGTAATCATCAGAGGAACACACTCTCTCTCCCCCCTCTTCTGGAACTTCTCCTTTGAGTTTTCATTATGGCCTTGCGTGGCTAGACTTTGGTAATCGGTCGAAGGAAACGGAAGCCTCGGAATCAATAAAACTGTGAGATCTAATTTGTTTTTTTTATTTATTGTTCAGTTTATGCTTTGAGTATGTGGTGTTCTTCTGTGCATATTCTCATGATTGTCTCATTTAATTACTAGGAGGCCTACTAGTTTATTATTTGTTTCAATCTATTGTTAGGTTAGATATCAAATCCGTAATTGTTTGATCCCTCTAATTTGTGAAACAACTAAGCTTTAATGATTTGTTGTGTCAGAAATTATTATATCTTTCGAAGAGCGCTCGACGAAATTAAATACAACCGCTTGTGCTTGTGTTGTTTAGCTTCATTGTTCTCTCTAATTCTTAAGGCTGCTACTAGATTAAATCTTTTGTGCTTCTCTTGGGTTGTTTAGTAGTTAAGGTTAATCAAATCGCTTGTTTTCAAAGTATGAATTGATATAATTTTGCATCAATGATCAGTTGTAAAATTCCGATGGTGAATGTTGACTTAGACCAAGTCTTATTCTTTTGATTGATTTCATTACTTTAATTTGAATTGTTCATTAGTTGTTCTTCTTAAAAATTGTTTGTTTTTTTTGGTAGGCCTAGGGGGCATGAGGTACCTATACTGGATGACATTCTGGCACAGGAAGAGGGAGTTAGTCAAGCCATCACGGCCGAGCCAATAGGTCAGCAGGCCATGGGCGCCTTAACCCGCGAAATGGCCGAAGCACTGAGGGAATCCATGGACATTCTCAAGGCTGAAAATCAAGTCCAGACCCAAGCAGCTAAGGCAGGGCCTTCGTTTCTGAATAGAGAGTTTTTCCGATCTAATCCAAATGAGTTTTTGGGGGACCCAAAGGAGCCACTGAAGGCAGATGAGTGGCTTGAGCAGATAGTGATGACGTTCAAGATGCTTGGCATCGAGGATGACCAGTTGAGGATGACCTTGGCGTCTTTCCAATTGAAGGAAGATGCGGGTCAGTAGTGAAAGTATGCGTGAGGGGGCATTGGGGTGACTTGGGAGGCTTTTGTCAGCACTTTCCAAGACAAGTTTTTGCCTTCCTCTGTTAGGGAGAAGTTGAGGGACGAATTCTCTAAGCTGGTGCAGTTGAACACACATGTGGCAGAGTTTGAAGCCACATTTACTAGTTTGTCTAGGTTCGCACCCAAGCTTGTGGTGACAGAGGACCGCCGGTGTTTAGAATTTGAGATGAGGTTGAGGATTGGACTCATGTTCTGAGTAGCTGAGTCCATGATTAGAGACTATGGGCGCCTTGTAGAGGCGGCGGCAGAGAGAGGATGACAAGCTCCAGGAGGAGTCAGGATAGTCAGGGGGACAGTAAGAGACAGAGGAGTTCTAACTCTCAGTAGTCCCAGGGAGCGCAGTCAAGGTCTACCTTTCTAGTGCCGAGTTCGGGTTCTAGGAGAGGTGGTCGGGAGGATATGACTTGTTTCAGATGTGGCCAGTTGGGTCACAAGTCTCCGGCCTGCCCGCAGAGAGAAGGAGGGCAGCGAGTAGCTTCATTTTCGACTCGTTCCCAGGGCCAGAGTCAGGGTAAAGGATAGCCGCCCACTTGTTACCAGTGTGGTCAGGCGAGGCACCTAAAGAGGTTTTTTCCACAGTTAGGTGGCACATCTGTTGCGTCTGGTTTGAGACAGACACAAAGTCACCAGCCAACGCAGTCAGCACAGGCCTCGAGGGCCAATCAGCAAGCCTCTTTGGCTCAATCCGTGCAGCAGACTTATGCTTCGATGGGTGAGTATGTAGATCAAAGACCAACAGGGCGTGTGTATGCTGTCATCGCGCCAGACCTTGTACCTACTCCTTCAGTAGTGACAGGTACCTTTTTGTTTTGTAATTCAATTGCTAATGTATTGATTGATATGGGTGCATCCCATTCTTTTATCTCGTCTGCATTTACATCGATTTTGGGGTTGGAGTTGGCACAGTTAGCATCTCCTATTTTGTGTAGAGCCACCTATTGGTGGTGAGGTTATCTTGAAACAGGGGTGTCGGGGTTATGACATTGAGGTCGCTGGTCATTGACTTCCATTTGCATTTGTCTTGCTTGACATGACTAGTTATGATGTTATTCTGGATATGGATTGGTTATTGTCATACCAGACCGTTATAGATTGCTACCGTTAGAGGGTTACTGTATGTACCTTGAGTGGGGTTGCTTTTATTTCTTGGGGGACCGGGTGGATAGAGTCTTATCACCGGTATATGATCCGCGTAGGCAGAGTGAGCTTAGCTGTCTTCTTACTAGTTTCTTGAATAGTGAATGTGATGAAGTCCAGGCTGAGTTGCCAAGGGTGGTTTGTGAATACCTCGATGTCTTTCCCAAGGATCTTACTAGTTTACCACCTCACAAAGAGATTGAGTTCTCTATTGACTTAGTGTTTGGCACAGCACCGATTTCTATGGCACTGTATCGGTTTGCATCTACTGAGTTTAGTGAGTTGAAGGTTCAACTCTAGGAATTTTTAGATAAGGGTTTTATCCGCCCTAGTACTTCGCCTTGGGGAGCACCAGCTCTCTTTGCTAAGAAGAAAGATGGAGCCTTGCAACTTTGTATCGATTACTAAAGATTACATCAGGTTACTATTAAGAATAACTACCCAATGCCTCGTATAGATGACCTATTTGATCAGTTGAAAGGGCCTTGTTGTTTCTGTAAGATAGACCTGAGGTTAGGTTACCATCAGTTAAGAGTGAGAGAGGAAAATATCCCGACGACGACATTCCGTACGCGGTATGGCCATTACGAGTTCCTAGTAATGCCTTTTGGGCTAACCAATGCTCCAGCAGTGTTTATGGATTTGATGAAGTGGATTTTCTGTGAGTTCCTAGACCGTTTCGTGGTCGCCTTTGTGGACGACATCTTAATTTATTCACCCTCTAAGAAGGAACACGAGGAGCATTTACGAGTAGTGATTGAGTTGCTTAGAACCCATAAGCTATATGCTAAATTCAGAAAATGTGAATTTTGGCTGAGGGAAGTAAAGTTCTTAGGCCATGTGGAATCCGGGGAAGGGGTGACGGTAGACTCATCCAAGATAGAGGCAATGCAAAGTTGGACACAACCTAAGAATGCCTTCGAGATTTGTAGTTTTCTGGGGTTGGCCAGGTATTATCGGAGATTTGTGAAGGATTTCTCTAAACTAGCTTCACCTTTAACTAGGCTAACGAGGAAGGGAGTCAAATTTGTGTGGGATGAGACTTGTGAGAAGTCATTCCAAGAACTTAAAGTTAGACTCACCACTGCTCCAATTTTGATTATTTCGGAGAGGGGTTTGGGTTACTCGGTTTATTGTGATGCCTCACGGGAAGGTTTAGGTTGCGTTTTGATACAAGAAGGGAAGGTAATAGCCTATTGTAGACCGCTCCGGAGAACTCCCCGGCTCCGCACTGCGAGGGCGCGAATCCGTTTTGCTCTCTAGCTACTATAGTTTGGACTCAATGTCACGGTTCTTAATCTGATCTCACAAAGTGCAATGTAAGATTGATAAATCACCAAAGAGTCCAAATCCAGCAAATCGTTTTTGGAAAACTGATTTTAATAAATAAGTGACAAACATAGACTGCTTTGCCAGATACAGAGTCACCACCTAAATATTTTATTTTGGGGAAATTTAGGAAACCCTGACTCGTGCCTAAGGCCACGTGTCCGTCATCACCAAAGTTGGCTCGGATCGGGAACTTGGATACGAGAGGGGAAGGTCATGCAATGAGCACCTCTACTCGCCCGATCAAAGATCGGCCTGTACTAAGCATGATATTTTGTTTTTGAAAACAAATGTGTTCTTATTCCGATTATTAACCTAGAATTACTATGTGATGTGCACAGCATACAAGTATAGACTAGATCGCTTAAGTTAGAACAAAACATTGCATGTTCATTTTGTGAAAATGGTTTGAAGTTTGCTACTCGTAAGTAGGCTAAGACGTGGATTTCAATGAATTGTTCCAATTCAAGCAATCCAACCTTCACCCACATGCATTCAAGCAGTTAATCACATAAGCAGTTAGCCTCATGGAAAGCATGCTAACATGGCAACATACACATCTCATGCAGTATGCTAAAGCATAAACACTCATAGTGTACTCCGAGCCAAAACAGAGAACTAGTTAGAAATCATGCATGATCCTAGTTCATGTTAAGATGGCTAATGCAACACATGCAAATGCAACTAAGATAGGCTCGGCTATCCTAAGATGGCATATGAAATGCAACTTGATAACATGCTGTTGAACACGTATTCAAGTAAATGTATTGAAATACAATGTAGTTAGTATGATGCACTGAGCCCGGTGCATGCAATACAGATGAATGATGCACGCATGCGAAGCATAATTATGCTAATCGAAATATGCCCTAAAACTAACCATCGTAAGCGGTTAAGTAAAAGGGAGAAAGAAATGGAGGTTGGAAGACATGCATCACACACACGCACGCTTATTACAACAGTTGGCCCTCTCGATGGAGGGTCCGAATAAGAAGCTAACTAGCTAATCTAAGCTAATTAAACTAATTATTACATCACAAAACTAATCAACTAACAAGCTAATTAATTAAGCTATTGCAAAACGAATTGAATAGTTAAGCGCATTAACTAATTAAGTACAAAACCAAAGCATAAACTAGCTAAGCAAATTGGCTAAGTAAAGCGATAATTCCGGAGCCTATAGGGCGGGAAGTATATGCATGCTCGGTCGCCTCGTTCGGAAATCCGTTGGGATGCCCCGATTTGCCTCTGTTAGCAATTGTTCTCAGAACCTTGCACCAAGCTCCAGAAAGCTTCTAACTCACCTTGGGGACCTGTTGGAGTATGGCCGACCACATAGGGGATTACCGTCCACTGGCCGACCACTTTCTATTGCTGCAAACCAGAAAAAGTGGTCGGCCAGCTAGTTATTCTGGTCGGCTGACCAGTTTTGCTGCACTTCTCCAATTTGCTGCAACAGAGAACAAGAAAGGGCATGGCAATGTATTTGTAACATATGTGTGCACGACCACTCTCCCTATCATTTCATAAGCTCAAGGGAGTGCGATTCTCGACCCTCGGGCCACCAATCACGCATCTCGATGCATGATGGCTGAGAAGCCAAATTGCACAATTCAATGTAAAATGAATGCACACATAAACACATAAAGCCTTGACCTCTATCATGTATGATCAAGAGGGTCGGCGACCGAGAATTGAGGCACGTTTCATCACTTCAAGTATGAAACGTCCCTTGTTTCTCGTGTTCGGATTAACACCTAATCCAAACACAATGCAAGCAAATAACATGGCATACTCAATGCAATGTAACTCAAGCATGCAAACATGCAATGCAACATGGCATACACAATGCAATGTAAGATGGCATGCACAATGTGAAGAACATGGCATGCACAATGTGAAGAACATGGCATACACAATGCGATGAACAATCATGGCATACTCAATGTGATGTAAGATGAGCATGCACAATGCAAAGAACGTGGCATACAAAATGCGATGAACAACATAGCATACTTCATGCAATGTAACATAAGCATGCAAGCAACATGCAAATAAACATGCTAAATGGACTTACACCGAATGTGGACAGACCTCAGCCATGCCCAAAACAATGGCCATAATGCTAAGAAACTAAGGCACAAAAACATATACAAGCATGCACAATGCAATGGCCCATCAACTAGGCCTAAGAGCACAACTCTCAAGAGTGCTCAAAGAGTGACAAACATGGAAGTGTATCAACACTATAAGCACTGAAATAAGGTAGGAAATGATGCCAAATCATTCAAACAACACAAGCATGGCATGCTAGGGTCTTTAAATCATAAAGCTAGTAAAGAGGACTACAAAGGGGGGGCACGCAATACATGGCACAAATGCATGAACCAACCATGGACAGAGCTCAAATAGGTCTAAAAAAAGACCAAAACATGCTAAGATGAAGGCTAAAAGGCCTAGGCAAGCATGCATACAAGCAAGCCACAAACAAGGCAACAAATGCACAACTCTTGAACCACAATTAAAGAGTGATATGCATGAGAAAATGACAATGTTACATGCTCTGAAATGCCATGGTAAATGATGCCAAATCATGTACACAACACAAATGAAGCATGTTATGGTACCCAAAGCTTGAAGCTAGCATAGGCATTCGTACTATAACTATGCAAAACATGAAGCATATGGCAAAGGTAACCCAAAATAGTCCTAGAATATGTCAAAATGAGTCTAAAACATGTATGGAAGGAAGCCAAAATAAGCTAGCATGGAGGGCATGAAGCATGGAATATGCAAGGCCAAAAGGAAGGATTACACTACACCTATCAAGACCAAGCATGGGATGGCTTCGGCAACAAAAATCAGAGTTATATCATGACAAAATCACCCCAAAAACACATTGAAATGACAGCTCGCAAGCTTAGGCATGAAGGCATCCACAATGGCTCATGTTAAGGCATAAAACACCAACTCTCCAAAGCATGGAATAAGTGAAAGATGCAAGTGTATGAGCACACTATATGGACTGAAATCACATAACAAATGATGCCAAATCATTGAAATAGACCAAGCAATGCATGCTAGTGGACTTGATCCACAAAGCTAACAAGCTAGAATGCATTAAGGTTATACAAAGCATGCCATGAATGACCAAAACAACACAAATCAGAGCTTAAGCATGCTAAAACATGGACAAAAGCTTCTTAGAGTTAAGCCAAAATCATGCTAGAATGATGGTCTAAAGCATGGTACACAGTAGGCTAGTTCATGGAATTGCACTACAAGTGCATAGAGCATGCAAGGGGCTATCAAACCAAACCTTAACAGAGGTATATCAATGCAAAACAACACCAAGAACATGCTGAAATGGACTCAAAATAAGCTAGAAAGACATGCTACTTCATGAAGCATACAAGGCTAGTTTGTGAGAAATACACTACAAGTGTATAAGGCATGCATGAGGTGACAAAACCAAGTCAAAACAGTGGTATGCCCTGCCAAAATAACCCCAAATACATGCTAAGATATGGCCAACATAAGCTTAAGAAACATGCTCAGACATGAGGCATTCAAAGCAAGTATACAAGACACAAGGAGAGGGGATGACCCTCTCCTATTTGGGACCTTAAAACACCATTTCCACCACTTAAATTCCTCTGGAATTTAGTGGTAGAAAGGTCATGCAAAGGTGATCCCAATAGCTTAAAAAGAAGGCACAAGAACAAGGCCAAACAAGGCCTAAGAGGGGGGTAGACTACCCCCAACACAAAAGTGACCTTAAACAAACACCACAAGCATACAAAAATAGAACTTTTTGTAGTAGAAAGCTAAGCTTAAAATAGCATGCAAGTAGGGCTAAAAGCTTAAGCAAAAAGCAAGGTTTAAGGGGTTAAAGGCTCACCCTTGAAGAACACCTTCAAAACCACCACTCCAGCAGCTTCTTTAAACTCAAACCAACCCAAAAACTCCAAAACCAGTTCCTAAGTACCTCAGCAACAAAAGGATGGTGTTTGAGTGTGTGTTTGTGTGCAATAGTATGGAGAAATTACACTTTAAGGCATAAATATGAGACCAAAAGAGGGATATAGAGACATATGTGTATGTATATCTCCAGCCACAAAATTTGAACCTAGAGGAGGGGGGTGGAGGTTCTCTCTTATAGAGAACAAACAATAAGCTTGTTGGACAAGCTTTTGGCCTAAAGCCATCCCTCCATACATATGGAGGATGGCTTCTGTGCCTTCCAACTGGCACAGTTGGCCTAAAAATATCTCCAAAAAGGTGATGAAAAGCAGTCGACCACTTGAAGTGGTCAGCCAGCTACTTGAAGTGGTCGGCCGACCACCACAAGTGGTCTCCCTAGAATAAAAGTGGTCGGCCATGGTGGGAGAGGGTCTAAAGCCTGAAAACAATGGAGTGGTGTGGTGGCCGACTAGAAAAGATGGCCCAAAGACCAAGGAGACCAGTTGGTCGACCAGAAAACTAGCTGGTGGGGAGGAAAGTGGTCTTCAAGGGGAAGAACTGGTCTCCCACCCTTGTACCACCTTCCAAATAAGGAAAACAAGATTTGTACCAAAAACAAGCCAAAAGGGATACAAGACGAAAGTTCGGGAGTCAAGGCGCGCGGCCGGGAGACTCAAAAACTAGTCTACAGGCATCAAAAGTGGTCTATGACCACAAAAGAGGTCTCCCAGACCACAATGTCCCTCTAGGCAGAGGCAACAACGCATGGTTCAAAAACCAAGCCAAACGGAGAATGTTAAGCGGTCCCGTGACAAGGCGCGCGGTCGAAGGCTCCGAAAATCAGAAACTAGTCTCCAAGCAGGAAAAGTGGTCTACGACTACAAGAAGGTGGTCCACAGACCTCCTTCTCCCTCCAGGGGAGAGAAAACAAGGTTCGGTCCACCAACTGAGCCAAAGCACAAAGAGTTCAGAGGCCCGGAGGCAAGGCTTTCTGCCAAAAACTCCGAAACCTCGAAATGAGCACAACATGCACAATCACCGAGCACTCAATTGATGATGTCTGAGTCTTAAGGTCAGTCAAAAATGGGGTGTCTACAGTTGTCCCTCTTTGATAGAAGTCGAAAGTCAAGAAGTGACGGGAGTGAATGTCAAAGCCCAGAGATGATCCATTTTTGACAAGGCCGAAGATTTAGGCAAACAGGCATGATAACAAAGAGATGCGCCCGCAGGCAGGGGCATGATGCAAATGACATGCACAATGCCGAACATAACTTATGACCATGCAAAGGGAGCTGTAATGAAGCAATTATACACAATAAATGCAACAGTTTAAGCAAACGAATAAGAAACCACAGTCTCACACATTCCAACAGAAAGGATGCAAGAAAATTATGCAATTCTCACTGCGTCTCACGCGGAGAAGGCTAAAAGCGACTACCGAGAATACCCGGAGTCTCAAACACAACATCTCTCAGCGTATCACATGCAGGAGAGGAAAGGGCAACATCTCTCAGCGTATCACACGCGAGAGAGAAAGGGAAAGCCTCTCAGCGTATCACACCTGAGAGAGGAAAAGAAAAACCTCTCAGTGTATCACACGCAAGAGAGGAAAGGAAAAACCTCTCAGCGTATCACACGGGAGAGAGGAAAGGTAAAACCTCTCAGCGTATCACACGCGAGAGAGGAAAGGGAAAACCTCTCAGCGTATCACACGCCAGAGAGGAAAGGTAAACCTCTCAGCGTATCACAAGCCAGAGAGGAAAGGGAAAACCTCCCAGCGTATCACACGCGAGAGAGGAAAGGTAAACCTCTCAACGTATCACACGCGAGAGAGGAAAGGTAAACCTCTCAGTGTATCACACGCAACAGAGGAAAGGACTGTGCAAGAAAGTGCAGTCATCCAAACGCGTGTCAAACGCGAGAAGAGAAAGGTATCCAAACGCACGCCAAACGCTAGAGGAGGAAGGTATCAGTCAAACTGAACCGGAATTTGTCTGAATAAACCGTATATGCAATATCGTGCCTGCACAAGAGAGAGATTTTGACAAGTACAATATAACAGGAACATATGAACAACGTTATATCAAGATATAATTTCAATACAAGATAAACACGTGCACATATGATGCCGATGGGAATATGCATAGCAATGCAAGTGAAAAGTGCATAACAATGCAAGTGAAAAGTGTATAACAATGCAAGTAGAACGTGCATGACAACGCAAGTAATGAGTGTGCATAACAATGCAACGAGTGTGCATGACAACGCAAGTGAAGTGTGCATAACAATGCGAGTAGAACGGTGCATAACAATGCGGGTGGAACGTGCGCGACAACGCAAGTGAAGAGTGCATAACAATGCAAGTGGAACGTGCAAAACAATGCAATTGGAAGAAATGTATGCTCCATGCAACATTCAGATGCGCATTTCATGCCAGGGTGAGAAGTGCACATTCTATACAAGCAAGGTTAAAATGTGCTCCATGCAATGTTCATACTCTATGCAAAAGATCAACGACGTACATCCAATGTAACGTGTATATTCTATGCTACAACAAGAATAAGTATAGTACAAGATGCATTTGTGCAATATGTGTGATGACATGATACATGTTACAAGCAATGTAGAGCATGATGTTTAGGGAATGCAATAAACAAACAAAGCGGCGCTTTACAAAGCATCTTGTGGGATGAGTGGCGATGAACCGCTCTACTCGGACGGGGAATCTCCCCTTGTGTTCCTCGAACTTTTACCTTCAACTCACAGTACAAAGGTTCTGAAATGCTGATAAGTAGCGACATCTGCATGTAGAAGCCACAGATGTCGTTTTTCTTCCTGATCATATTCAAAACTTTCCCTCATTGCAAAGCCAAGGTAACTCTGACGGGGAATGGTACTCAGGGTGAGCACATCTGATTGCCATTCTGGCTTTGAAGCAGGCTTGATCTTGCATTTGGGGTAGAGGCACACTCATACTTCAGAGCATTGACAAGTCCTGAAAAGGTACATCTGGAACGCAATCTCAGAATTTTCTGAAGTTGAAACAAACTCAGATGCTTCAAATTTTCCCTCTTTTCTTTTGCTTTGCAGTCTGGAACTTATATAGCTTCAGATAGGTCCTGGTTTTACTATTTTCACATGACCTAGGTTGAACCCTGCAGTTTATGAAAGAACAAATCCTGTTTTGCACAAATGTGGAGAATGGCACACACTGCGAGCACAAAACGATTTTATTTTGAAATTGAGAAATGAATTCTTAACCGGGTATTGAGCCTACGACTGACCACAGTCAAAACGACTCAACAAAGGAAAACAAAGGTAAAACAACCTAAACACATCTATTGACACACGAAACGGCTCAAAACAGGAATCGAGACAAAAAAAACAACACACACGACACTCAGACATGTTCCAATGGCAAGAGACCTCTCGGTTGACGGGGAACCCAGTTTCTTCGGGTATTGTTTCCCACCCTTTCCCATTTGTGATTCTCATATCACTCGGCCCTTAGGCTCTTTTCTCTAAAAAGCCCTTTTCTCACTTTTCTCTCAGGGCAAATCTCTCTATTCTTCAATCTCTCATTTTTTTATCCCTCCCCTAGGTGGTTGATGGATAAACAAGAAGTTACGGGCTCTTGCCCCTAGCATTATGCTAGATTCTCATTCTTCTGCTCACAACAGTGAACTTTCTCACAGAGGGGTTGCGTTACAACTGGGTGTGTAGCAAATCTGCAGCTGACATTGGTTAATGACGCCCTTGGCCAGTTCGGACATGACCAGAGCTGTCCAGATGAGGGAGTGGAATATCTTGATCGATTCCAGTTCATGCTTCGCACTTAGCTTGATACCTCGCTGCTTGGAGGGTGAGAGAGCTTTCAACCCTTTGTTGTTAACTTCAGTTGTGCCTTTTTCTGGCAGGTAGAGTGCCCTTCTTGGCAAGTATAGTGCCCTTTCTGGCAAGTATGTTGATAATGGGAAAAAGACAGAACACCTGACTCAACTGTGCCCTTAGTTCATCATTTTGACCATTTTTTGTTTTTGGCTTTCTACTAAAACAATTTTGACCAACATGAGAGTTAGATTAACATACTTATTCAATTTTCTGATTTGAAATCATGCAAGTCAGGCTATGAGCACTGAACATTTTCCCTTTTCGGGTCCAAGAAATGGTCCAATTTTGGAAAAATGGAATAATTTTCGAGAGAATTAGTCAACCTCAGTAAAAAATTCTCAAAAATTGTTTTCTCAAATGGCCACTGCTCGACCAACACATAATTTACTCTTGAGATGCGCAACCTCAGATCCAAAATAATGGACAATTGCCCCTTGCCTAAATGACATTGCACAGCAATAGAAAGTTGCCACTTGTTTGAATAGCACCGCAACACATTGTATGGCAACGGAAAGTTGCCCCTTGTTTGAATAGCACGGCAGCATACCGTAATCAGTCCTCAAAGTGACGATCACAACCAAACTCTCGGATACAGAGAAGACAAAGATGATCAGAACCATTACATGGACATAATCGATTTGGAAGTGTTTATGGCTGGACTTCAGAACGAAGTTGCCTACGTATCCCAAACATGACAATCAAGCCTGACGTAGTTCCGGGGTTAAGGTACACTCAGGTATTAACCTCTCCTTTTGCGCTCTAACTTTTGTCAAGGCCGCCCTTCCGGGTTTTCAACCTTGCGAGCTCAGTTTTTCTTTTCTTTTCAATCTTTTCAATTCTTTGCATTTTTTTCTTCCTTTTTCTTCATTTCTTTTCTTCTTTTTTCAATCTTTTCTTTTCTTTTTCTTACTCTAACTTTTGCCTGGGTCGCCCTTCTGGGTTTTCGGCCCAGCGAGCCTCTCAAGGGTAAAAGTGTAGCTTTGTCCATGTCAAATGGTTTTGAGATCTCGAAGCCATCTGAATCCAGGAGAGTGGCTGTTGTCCACTAATGATGTAGGAGTCCATCCAATGGGGGCTGAATTTGCCCTCAGTGTTATAGATAGGAACTCGATTGTCCTTCAGCAATACTTTCTTCTTTCCTCCCTTCTTGGATTTGGCATTCTTGCCGATCTTCGTTAGCTTGAGAAATGTCCTAATTCTTTTGACTCTTCGAGCACATCTGACATTTTTTGCCCCTAATTCAAGGGCTACTTCTGATCTAGCTTTGCAAGCTTTCTTTTGATCATATCTGGTCTTCTTGGTCTAACCTTTCTTGCCCCTATTTCGAGGGATGCTTCAAATCTGGCCGCACAGGCCTCACATCGTGGTTGACCGTTGAACATTCTGAATCCAAGTTCGAGGTTTGAAAGCAAAGGGGGTCGAGTGTCGAGGCTAAGAGCGATCCTAAGCTGCACAATCTCAAGAGCGATTCCACACAGGTCTTCGCAGGACGGCGCAAAATATTTTTTGAAGTCTTTTTAAGAAAGCAACTAGTTGCTCGCGCTGAAGACAATGCAGAACCAATCTGGATCAAGCCAAGATCCTTCATAATACTCACATTAACAAACATGATTTCATTCATCAAGGGCTTAACATGCCTTTCTTTCTCTCAATTGATCAAATTTTTGCAAAACCCAAGGAATTCCTTCCTCTTTGTTTTCATCACAATGTTCAAAAAGTTCTGAAAAACTTAGGTCAATACAATTACTTCAAGGCACAAAAAAGCAAGTGAAAAGCACTGCCGTCTCATTCAGATCTTCTGACACAACTGGCACAAGGTAGAAGCAAACACAAGAGTGTGAAAATTATTGCTGTTTCATTCAAATCTGTTGGCACAACTGGCTCAACATAGCAACAAACACAAAAGCGTGAAAACCACCGCTATTCCATTCAGATCTTTTGGTGTAACTGGCTCCACGGCAGAAACAGACTCAAAAGAGTGTAAAAGACAAACACAAAACAAGCAAATGATATCCGAGGTAACACCCTCGAAATCACCTGACTCCAACAAAACAGGACTGACTCGATACAACAAGACAGACCCAACTAACTCAGTAAGAAAAGACTAACTCGAAACAACAAGACAGACTATAAACAACATAACAAAATCGACTCAATACCCAAGTCAGAAAGTACAAAAACTAGCATCCGCAAAATGCTCAAAACAGTGCGTGCCATACGCCACATCTGGAGTAAACTGGGTGCCATCCGCAGGTGGCTCATCCCCCGATCACATCACATTATCCCCCAAGTTCACTGATCCAATGACGATATACTTTGCTGAGCTTGGTGGGATGATGACCTCGTTGTGAAACAAATCTTGTACTTCGTGGCGAAGACGAAAGCAATTGTCAGTTCTATGACCGGTTTGTTGATGAAAAGCACAATACTGGGTAGCATCATGACCGGGTAGAAGACGACTAGGAATAGGCCGAGGCTCAAGAGGTTTGAGATGGTCTTTTTCAACGAGGATTTGAAGAGCCTTGGACAAAGGCATGTAGAGGGCATGAGAAACCCTGCGACCTCGGGGTAGATACTTCGAGGTTTGTGGATTTTTGCTGGGTGCACTAGCAAAGGGGTCAGCAGGTGCTGGCTTGGCTTGCTAGTCTCTTCTGAGTGCAGACTTAGAGCTAAAAGGATCATTTCTGATACGATGGCCCTTCTCCTGGTTCTTCCCTTGCTTCTAACTGCGCTCATTCTAAGTGGGAAAACCGTCATCTATAGTTTTTGCAACAACTGTGAGCACTTATTGTTTGTTCAGTCCTTCAGCATTCAAAGCCTCAACAGCCCATAGAAGGTGTTCACGGGGATCGATGTCTGCCCCTACTTGGTTCTTTCCGCTTGCCTCAGCTTGGTCGAAGGTTTGGGTTGCCACATCAGTACGAAGTCCGGTTGTTGTTGATATGTCATTGCCCAAACTTGGAGTGGCTTCAAGTTGGCCAATTTCGATTACAATTCGCCCCAAAAGTGGGGAGTCTTCTGGTGTGAAATTTCTAGCATGTAATGTGGCCGATGATGGAGCCGATAGTCCAAAGGCTAGATCAGCCACAGTTCTCTGAAGATCACCGGCCATTCCCATCAGCTCGAAAGTAGTGGGCTCACGGGTTTGAGGCGATTGGGGTCCCAAGACTGGATGTGTGGTAGATGCCCCAGATGGTCGTTGCATTTCAGCATCGGTCTCACCCTGCATGATGATTCCCTGGTTTAATGCCGCTGTCATGGCCACAATTTCTTCTTAACTCTGCGTCATCATGAGTCTGCTGAATTGAACAGAGGTGATGTGACTGGTGACTAACAGATCAGATGAACCGGTGAGCCTTGATTGGCCTTTCTCTACCTTGCCTCAGCGAAGGAAAACACTGGTTACCCTTGAATTAAATCTCTGACCTGACAAAGTCTATCAGCACAAGTCCAATGTACTCAAGGGATATTGGAGCCTTCTGAAGCTACGATTCCAAGACCACCCTAGCAAAAGAAAAAACAGGAAGCATCTCAGCCCAATTTTACCAAAACAGATATAAGCATAGCTGAATAACTGTACTCTTTACTGAATTCTGCCTGTAAACTAATACCCTCAGGTAAAACTGATTCTTCACATATTGATGCCCGCAGGCCTGATACGCAGACTTGCAAACTGATACATGCATTCTTGTAGAGGCACACTCTAAAAGCACGTAGCAAGCAAATAAGAGCCAAAACACCCTTATGGAGGGGTAGGGTTTTCCTGTCCTATTTTGTCAGGCGCTAGGGTTTCACTATGCACACAGTGGTTTCAAACAACCTATAACCGGATAAGCAACCTGTCCTAGTTTGGAATAGTCACTATGGATTCCAATATGCACTAGGTCGAATGGTCAAAAAGGGTGGCTCGGTAAAAATCGAGGTTTGTGTTCCCGTCGTGGTAGAGCCCGCAACCGGTCAGCCTTATGGCATGCTTCTCAAAGCAAGCCTTCGGCAAACTGTTCAGGAATAGCATACGGCAAACACAGTGTCCTAGGCGCACCAATGCAAATGCAATGCAAAGAGACACATAAATGTAATCAAAACAAGATAGCATGAATTTGAATCAAGTTCTCTAAGTCCCCAGCAGAGTCGCCAGAAACTATAGACTGCCCCGGAGAACTCCCCGGCTCCGCGCTGCGAGGGCACGAATCCATTTTGCTCTCTAGCTACTACAGTTCGGACTCAATGTCACGGTTCTTAATCTGATCTCACAAAGTGCAATGTAAGATTGATAAATCACCAAAGAGTCCAAATCCGACAAATCGTTTTTGGAAAACTAATTTTAATAAAGAAGTGTCAAACATGGACTGCTTTGCCAGATACAGAGTCGCCACCTAAATATTTTATTGTGGGGGAATTTAGGAAACCCGGACTCATGTCTAAGGCCACGTGTCCATCATCACCAAAGTTACCTCGGCTCGGGAACTTGGGTACGAGAGGGGAAGGTCATGCAATGAGCACCTCCGCTCACCCAATCAAAGATCGACCTGTACTAAGCATGATATTTTGTTTTTGAAAACACATGTGTTTTTATTCCGATTTTTAACCTAGAATTAATATGTGATGCGCACAGCATACAAGTATAGACTAGATGGCCTAAGTTGGAACAAAACATTGCATGTTCGTTTTGTGAAAATAGTTTGAAGTTTGCTACTCGTAAGTAGGCTAAGACGTGGATTTCAATGAATTGTTCCAATTCAAGCAATCCAACCGTCACCCACAGGCATTCAAGCAGTTAATCACATAAGCAGTTAGCCTCATGGAAAGCATGCTAACATGGCAACATACGCATCTCATGCATTATGCTAAAGCATAAACACTCACAGTGTACTCCGAGCCAAAACAGAGAACTAGTTAGAAATCATGCATTATCCTAGTTCATGTTAAGATAGCTAATGCAACAGATGCGAAAATGCAACTAAGAAAGGCTCGACTATCCTAAGATGGCATATGAAATGCAACTTGATAACATGCTATTGAACACGTATTCAAGTAAATGTATTGAAATACAATGTAGTTAGTATGATGTGCCGAGCCCAGTGCATGCAATATAGATGAATGATGCACGCATGCGAAGCATAAGTATGCTAATCAAAATATGCCCTAAAACTAACCATCGTAAGCAGTTAAGTAAAAGGGAGAAAGAAATAGGGGTTGGAAGACATGCATCACACACACGCACGCTGATTACAACAGTTGGCCCTCTCGATGGAGGGTCCAAATAAGAAGCTAACTAGCTAATCCAAGCTAATTAAACTAATTATTACATCACAAAACTAATTAACTAACAAACTAATTAATTAAGCTATTACAAAATGAATTGAATAGTTAAGTGCATTAACTAATTAAGTACAAAATCAAAGCATAAACTAGCTAAGAAAATTAGCTAGGTAAAGCGATAAATTAGGAGCCTCCAGGGCGGGAAGTATATGCATGCTCGGTCGCCTCGTTCGGAAATCCGTTGCAATGCCCTGATTTGCCTCTATTTGCAATTGTTCTCAGAACCTTGCACCAAGCTCCAGAAAGCTTCTAACTCACCTTGGGGACTTGTAAGAGCATGGCCGACCACCTAGGGGGATTGCCAGCCACTGGCTGACCACTTTATATTGCTGCAAACCAGAAAAAGTGGTCATCCAGCTAGTTGTTCTGATCGACCGACCAGTTTTGCTGCACTTCTCCAATTTGCTGCAACAGAGAGCATGAAAGGGCATGGCAATGTATTTGCAACATATGTGTGCACGACCACTCTCCCTATCATTTCATAAGCTCAAGGGAGTACGGTTCTCAACCCTCAGGCCACTAATCACGCATCTCGATGCATGATGGCCGAGAAGCCAAATTGCACAATTCAATGTAAAATGAATGCACACATAAACACATAAAGCCTTGACCTCTATCATGTATGATCAAGAAGGTCGGCGACCGAGAGTTGAGGCACGTTTCATCACTTCAAGTATGAAACGTCCTTTGTTTCTCGTGTTCGGATAAACACCTAATCCAAACACAATGCAAGCAACTAACATGGCATACTCAATGCAATGTAACTAAAGCATGCAAACATGCAATGCAACATGGCATACACAATGCAATGTAAGATGCCGTGGACAATGTCAAGAATATGGCATACACAATGCGATGAACAATCATGGCATACTCAATGCGATGTAAGATGAGCATGCACAATGCAAAGAACGTGGCATACACAATGCGATGAACAACATAGCATACTCCATGCAATGTAACATAAGCATGCAAGCAACATGCAAATAAACATGCAATGGACTTACACCGAATGTGGACAGACCTCAGCCATGCCCAAAACAGTGGCCATAATGCTAAGAAACTAAGGCACAAAAACATATACAAGCATGCACAATGCAATAGCCCATCAACTAGGCCTAAGAGCACAACTCTCAAGAGTGCTCAAAGAGTGACAAACATGGAAGTATAGTAACACTATAAGCACTGAAATAAGGTATGAAATGATGCCAAATCATTCAAACAACACAAGCATGGCATGCTAGGGTCTTTAAAGCACAAAGCTAGTAAAGAGGACTACAAAGGGGGGGGGGCATGCAATACATGGCACAAATGCATGAACCAACCATGGACAGAGCTCAAATAGGTCTAAACAAAGACCAAAACATGCTAAGATGAAAACTCAAAGGCCTAGGCAAGCAAGCATGCAAGCAAGCCATAGACAAGGCAACAAATGCACAACCCTTGAACTACAATTAAAGAGTGATATGCATGAGAAAATGACAATGTTACATGCTCTGAAATGTCATGGTAAATGATGCCAAATCATGTACACAACACAAATGAAGCATGCTATGGCACCCAAAGCTTGAAGCTAGCATAGGCATTTGTACTATGACTATGCAAAACATGAAGCATATGGCAAAGGCAACCCAAAATAGTCTTAGAACATGTCAAAATGAGTCTAAAACTTGTATGGAAGGAAGCCAAAATAAGCTAGCATGGAGGGCATGAAGCATGGAATATGCAAGGCCAAAAGGGAGGATTACACTACACCTATCAAGACCAAGCATGGGATGGCTTCGGCAACAAAAATTAGAGTTATATCATGGCAAAATCACCCCAAAAACAGATTGAAATGACAGCTCGCAAGCTTAGGCATGAAGGCATCCACAATGGCTCATGCTAAGGCATAAAACACCAACTCTCCAAAGCATGGAATAAGTGAAAGATGCAAGTGTATGGCCACACTATATGGACTGAAATTACATAACAAATGATGCCAAATCATTGAAATAGACCAAGGAATGCATGCTAGTGGACTTGATACACAAAGCTAACAAGCTAGAATGCATTAAGGCTATACAAAGCATGCCATGCATGGCCAAAACAACACAAATCAGAGCTTCAGAATGCTAAAACCTGGACAAAAGCTTCTTAGAGTCAAGCCAAAGTCATGCTAGAATGATGGTCTAAAGCATGGTACACATTAGGCTAGTTCATGGAATTGCACTACAAGTGCATAAAGCATGCAAGGGGCTATCAAACCAAACCTTAATAGAGGTATATCATGGCAAAAAAACACCAAGACCATGCTGAAATGGACTCAAAACAAGCTAGAAAGACATGCTACTTCATGAAGCATACAAGGCTAGTTTGTGACAAATACACTACAAGTGTATAACGCATGCATGAGGTGACAAAACCAAGTCAAAACAGTGGTATGCCATGCCAAAATAACCCCAAAAACATGCTAAGATATGGCCAACATAAGCTTAACAAACATGCTCAGACATGAGGCATCCAAAGCAAGTATACAAGACACAAGGAGAGGGGATGACCCTCTCCTATTTGGGACCTTAAAACGCCATTTCCACCACTGAAATTCCTTTGGAATTCAGTGGTAGGAAGGTCATGCAAAGGTGATCCCAATAGCTTAAAAAGAAGGCACAAGAACAAGTCCAAACAATGCCGAAGAGGGGGGTAGACTGCCCCCAACACAAAAGTGATCTTAAACAAACATCACAAGCATGCAAAAATAGAACTTCTTGTAGTAGAAAGCTAAGCTTAAAATAGCATATAAGTAGGGCTAAAAGCTTAAGCAAAAAAGCAAGGTTTAAGGGGTTAAAGGCTCACCCTTGAAGAACACCTTCAAAACCACCACTCGAGCAGCTTCTTTGAACTCAAACCAACCCAAAAAACTCCAAAACCAGTTCCTAAGTACCTCAGCAACAAAAGGATGGTGTTTGAGTGTGTGTTTGTGTGAAACAGTATGGAGAAATTACACTTTAAGGCACAAATATGGGACCAAAAGAGGGATATAGAGACATATGTGTATGTATATCTCTAGCCACAAAATCTAAACCTAGAGGAGGGGGGTGGTGGTTCTCTCTTATAGAGAACAAGCAACAAGCTTGTTAGACAAGCTTTTGGCCTAAAGCGAGGATGGCTTTTGTGCCTTCCAGCTGGCACAGCTAGCCTAAACATATCTCCAAAAAGGTGATGAAAAGCAGCCGACCACTTGAAGTGGTCGGCCGACCACCACAAGTGGTCTCCCAAGAATAAAAGTGGTTGGCCATGGTGGGAGAGGGTCTAAAGTATGAAAACAATGGAGTGGTGTGGTGGCCGACTAGAAAAGATGGCCCAAAGACTAAGGAGACCAGTTGGCCGACTAGAAAATTGGCTGGCGGGGAGGAAAGTGGTCTCCAAGGGGAAGAACTAGTCTCCCACCCTTGTACCACCTTCCAAACAAGGAAAACAAGGTTTGTACCAAAAACAAACCAAAAGGGATGCAAGACGAAAGTTCGGGAGACAACGCGTGTGGCCAGGAGACTCGAAAACTAGTTTGCAGGCATCAAAAGTGGTCTCCCAGACCACAGTGTCCCTCTAGGCAGAGGCAACAAGGCATGGTTCAAAAACCAAGCCAAACGGAGAATGTTAAGTGGTCCCGAGGCAAGGCGCACGGCCGAAGGCTCCGAAAATCGGAAACTAGTCTCCAAGCAGGAAAAGTGGTCTACGACCACGAAAAGTGGTCTACGATCACAAGAAGGTGGTCCACAGACCTCCTTCTCCCTCCAGAGGAGAGAAAACAAGGTTCGATCCACAAACCGAGCCAAAGCACAAAGAGTTCAGGGGCCTGGAGGCAAGGCTTTCAGCCAAAAACTCCGAAACCTCGAAACGAGCACAACATGCACAATCACCGAGCACTCAATCGATGACGTATGAGTCTTAAGGTCGGTCAAAAATGGGGTGTCTACACCTATGCCTCGCGGCAGCTGAAAACACACGAGAGGAACTATCTCACTCATGATTTATAACTAGCAGCGGTGATATTTGCCTTGAAAATTTGAAGGCATTACCTATATGGTGAGAAATTTGAAGTGTTCTCTAACCATAGGAGTCTAAAGTATCTGTTTACACAGAAGGATTTGAATTTAAGGCAAAGTATGTGGATATTGTTCATAGAGAATTATGATTTTGAGTTGCATTATCATCCCGGGAAGGCCAATGTAGTGGCCGATGCTTTGAGCAGAAAGTCTATTAGCAGTGCAGCCTGTATCGCCATCTGGGAGTGGGAAATATTGGGTACTCTTGGGGAGTTTGACTTGCACCTTGGTGAGTTTGTTGAATCTGCAGCCTTGTTTTCGGTGGTTGCACAACCTACACTTGTGAATCGAGTGTTGGAAGCGCAGAAGGGTGACCTTGAGGTAGAAGCCATTAGGAAGAAAATCTCCAGTGGGAAAATAGAACAGGGCTTGATTGTGTAACTGGACTCGAGTGTTAGATACCGGGATCGTTTGTTTGTATCGGAGTCTTGCCGAGAGGAAGTACTCCGAGAGTTTCACCATTGTCACCTTGCGGTGCATGTGAGAGGCACAAAGATGTATCATGATCTGAGTCATCAGTTTTGGTAGAGGGGTATGAAGAAGGATGTAGCTGTGTTCGTATCGAAGTGCTTTACTTGTCAGCAAGTGAAGGTCGAGGATCAGAGGCCAGTGGGTTTGTTGCAACCCTTGCCTATAGCTGAGTGGAAATAGGAGCATATTACAATAGATTTTGTTGTGGGCCTTCCAAGGACTCAACGAGGTAGTGACGCCATTTGGGCGGTAGTTGATCGGTTGACCAAGTCCGCGCACTTTATACCTATACGCGTGAGTGATTTGGTAGACCATCTTGCCGACTTGCATATTAGGGACATAGTGAGATTGCACAAAGTCCTTGCGACGATCATTTCAGATAGAGATCCATATTTCACAACTCGGTTATGGCAGAGTTTGCAAAGTGCCTTGGGCACTAGATTGACCTTTAGTACTGCGTATCATCCTCAGACTGACGAGCAGTCCAAACGTACTATTCAGATCCTTGAGGATATGCTTCGAGGTTGTGTGCTTGATTTTAAGGGGTCGTGGGAGAGGCACCTGCCCTTAGTGGAGTTTGCCTACAATAACAGCTTCCAATCGAGTATTGGCATGGCACCATTTAAGGCCTTGTATAGCCGACCATGTAGATCCCCTATATGTTGAGCTGAGGTGGGTGATACACCTTTGTTGGGCCCAGAGTTAGTTCGGGAAACGGCGGAGAAGGTAGCACTTATTGGTAAGAGGTTGGTTACGGCTCAGAGTCGCCAAAAGAGTTACACTGACCGTAGGAGGAGACCCTTGTCTTTTGAGGTGGGAGACCACGTGTTCCTAAAAATATCACCTAGGTGGGGTTTAATGAGATTTGGGAAGCGTGGGAAGTTGTCCCCTCAATTTATTGGTCCTTTTGAAATCCTCGAGTGGATTGGGGAGGTTGCTTATTGGTTGGCATTGCCGCCACAGTTTTTCGGGGTTCATGACATGTTTCATATTAGTATGCTTCGGAAGTACGAGTCGGATCTATCGCACATGTTGGATTGGACCGACTTGGAGGTAGATAAAGATGCCTCATATGAGGAGAGACCGGTGAGAGTCTTGGACAACGGGACCAAGTCTTGCGAGGCAAGACAATTCCCTTAGAAAAGTTATTATGGAAATATCACGGGGTCGAAGAAGCAACTTGGGAGCGTGAATTAGAAGTCCGAGAGAAATATCCAGACTTGTTTGCTAATATCGAAACATGTATTGAGATTTTGACAATAATGATGAAAAGTGTATGCATTGCATATGTATTAGATTATAAGAACATTGTATATGTTATGGGCATTTTGAAATTTGTGAATTCAACGTAAACATCGTATATGTTTTGAGAATATGGAATATTGTGGATGTTATGTCACTTTTGGGACACATTGTATATGTTGTGAAATTTCTGGAAATGCGGGGTTTGATTAACTTTGTAAACGTTTTGGAAATTTGTAAATTTCATTTTAATGTGGGACTTGTGCATCGAGTCGGTGAGAATGGATCACCGGAGGATGGGTCATGGTATTGAATTTGTGAGAATAATATTGTTGGGAATGGTTTAACTATATTTGTGAACTTGGATTGTAATTTTGGGAACGAAATTCCTTAAGAGGGAGAGGTTATAGCGATTCTGGCTTTGACCCACTACTTATTGTATTCCGGACTCGGGTTGGTATGGTTTTGAGTAGCTATTTTATCTCTTTCCTTTGTCTTCCCCTTCATTTGAGTTATCGGGTTGTAGTTGTCCGTTTGGGACAGGTTGGTTGCTCATATTTCAAAACCTGTGTTGCCCAGATTTTGGCCTTTCCGCTCGAGCGGGCTTCACAAATTTTCTCCTCCGCTCGAGCGGCCATTCTTGCCCTCCAACAGGATTTGTCGACCCTTAGTACCTTTGCAGAGTGCATTGGACGCTCGAGCGTCTAGTCCCACGCTCGAGCGGGGACCTTTATCTGCAAAACTTTTGGAATTGTGCATCCTAGGCTGAAGTGCCACTTTTCACGCTCGAGCGGAACCTTGTGACTGACGCTCGAGTGGGCCTTTCCACGCTCGAGCGAACTATGTGTATTTCAGTCTGAAAAGATGACATTTTGAATCACTTTTTCTTCTCTCTCTCTCTCTCTAAAACTTTCCAAAAAGCTTGTTCCTGAGCTTCTCTCTCTACATTTCACCTTCTCTATTAGATTTCATCTAAATCCATTGGGATTTCCACCCTAGTGCCTTTGAGAAAAAAGTAGAGCTTGTCAAGATCATCGTTTTGATCCGATTGAAAGTGGGTTTCGTCGTTCTTGGAGTCTCTCTCTTGTTGGACTCATCTTCTTCCTTTCAGGTAGGGATCTCTTCTACACCTTTATATGTTATTTAGCTTAGTTATTGGTATCCTGTGTAACAATGATGTGATTTGGGGGTGTTGTGAGCAAACCTAGGGTTTGGGTATAATATGGAAAGAAAGATAGTTGTTGATTATGAAATAAGTGGATGTGGGTTGTGAAAATAAGATTATGTTGGGTTAAAAGGATTGAGAGTGATATTTGGATTGATAGTTGAAAAGGGAGAATTTTGCCCTAAAATGACTATCATGATTATTTGATATAAATATTTGAAAGTGGCACTGAAAATGTGAAATTGAAAGGGGTATTGATATGAATGGTGGGATTAGTCATGGATTAACTCAATCTCTTAGAAGTTTTGAATCTCTTAGAAGTTTTGAATATACTATCTTTTGAGATTTAATATCTATCTAGAGATAACTGTATTGGGCTATCGATGGAGGATAGCTTTGATTGTTGTAGAAATTGCATGTAGATTAGGTGAATTGGAACTAATCTCGTGATGGTTGTCATTGAATATGATTGTGTTTATATACATTGTATATATATGTTTGTTTGGAAGTGGAAAGGGAATGTGCTTCACATTTGACTATCTGTTTAAATACATTGCATATGTATGGATATTTGTTTGGGAAGAGAAAGGGGATGGACTCCATTATAATTAAGTTGGCTGGAGTATCTTGGGTGAAAGTCCCGAAATTATACGTGGGTGCCTAGCTCGCGGACGAAATGTTCGTAAAATGGCAATTGTAGTGCTTGTATAGCCTACGTTTACATTGGTCTCATTTGATGGCTGCCTGTGGACGAAATATCCGTGAAATGGAAGTTTGAAGTGTTTATGCATATGTATTGTATAAATTGAAAATAATTGAGTTGTAGTCTCGGTTCGGTTGTTGTGAAATAATGAAAATTGACTTATGAAATGAGAAAGATAAGTAATCGACATGTGGATTGGAAGTAAATGGATTAAGGCTTGAAATTGATATCTTATGAATATATCTAAAATTGTAGAAAGTTTTATCACACACATTGTCTATGCACTTTTACTTATACCTTTGCTAAGTTTTATATATTGTGTTAGATGATTTCTACTGGGCTATGACTCACCCTACTTGGGACTAACATTTTTAGGTAATGTTGGTATGCCTCCACCAAGGCAATAGCATTGGAGGGACCTTTGGGAAGCAAGAGCTTCATGTTTTGTTTATTTTGTATAGCCTAGGGCTAAATATGTAAAGAGCGAAGCTCACTTTTGTTGTAACCAAGTTAAGACTTGGAAAGGTGTAAGCCAATAAGGCATTTATTTATATTAAACTCTTTTGTATCTCTAACTTCTTGTAATGAAAGGACTTTTCACTCTGATGTATGCAATTACCAATGTATGCTTTTGGGTTATATCTATTGTGTAATTTGGGGGCGTTACAAAAATTATTTAAATTGTCAAAATAAAATAATAAAGATGAAGTTCAAAATTTAAACTTTAGAGAAATTTAATCCAATGATACACTATTCCAGTAGAAATACACACCCTGAGTCCACCCCTAGTCTAGTATATAAGTCATTGAGGGTCATTTAATTTCCCAACAATGATTGAGACTCCTTTTTTGGAGACCCCCACAACCTTTTTTAGATCTCAATCATTGATGGTGTAGGCTCCACACATACATGAGTGAGTCCCATATATACATCAATGGTTGAGATCCAAGGGAATAGTGAGAGTCTCCAAAAAAAAGGGTCCCAAGCATTTTTCTTATTTTCCTTGGGCCATGAAAGTGACCGTTTTTCTACTAGTAATATGCCGTACATGACATAATCAAATTGATATTAGTGAAAGCGTATTGTGTAATGACTCAGATTTTAATTCACATTGGATTGATGTATAGTTGTGCCCATCACCTTAAAACTTGTATGGTTGGCGGACTCTTGATATTGATGGGTTGGCAAGTGAACTTTAAATATTATAATTGAGGACCCTTACGTGATGTTTGGAACCTTGATTGAAGCCTTAACAAGATATATAGGAAAGATTAGATAAAATGCCCCAAGTTTGAGTTTGAGTTTTTGACCAACCTTCACTCTTTTTTCCTTTTCTCCTTCCATACTTTGAATTTAAATGTGAGGCTGGAACCATTGGAAAGCTTATTTCCGGGGCTTCGATTTGGATACAAGAACGACCTAGAACGGAGCCCCGATGAGAGAGTTATACCCGTTTGAAGTTTTCATATCTGTGCTAGAAACAGGTACGCTCGAGCGTGGAAATCTACGCTCGAGTGAACTGCGCGAATTCAGCAGCCTAAAAACGTGATTTTTAGCTCATTCTTTGCATTTTCCTTTTCCTTCTTCATTCCTCTCACCCTAGGTTTTTGACCTCAAATAACTTCCATCTTCCTAAGTTTTGGCCAAGATCTTCTACCAAAAAGTGAAGAACACATGAAGATCAACATGTTCTACCGATTGGAATTCGGATTTGTGAAGGAATCTCAACAAAGCTTTGCTCTCTTGCTTGATTCTTGAGGTAGGGGTCCTAGTTCTTCTTTAATACTTCCATAAATAGATAGATTTGTGGTATTTTGATTATATACATACAAAACCTACATTTTTGAGCATATAGTGTACATTATGAGATTTGGGGGTTTAGGGTTTGAAGTGTTGGGGGTTCAATGGTTGGGTTAATATGGTGGATTATGAACCTTAGGTGTATAATCAAGAGGGAAGTTGGAATTAAAAGTAGTGGTTTAAGAAGTTTGAATTTTTGTTGAAAATCTTAATTTTCCTTGAAAACCCTAAGTTGATTCATTATGATAATTAATGATTTTGCTCAAATTGAAAGTAGATTCATGAAATTGGTAGGTTGAATTATATATGTACAAGTTTAATTGAATTTTGGAGGTGTTTCAAAATTATGTTAAAAATTAGAAATTGAACTCTTATTATGAACATTGTAAATCATGCTATAATGTGAAAGGAAGATTAGGGAAATGACTTACTAATGATATGGATGACATAAACTTAGTCATGGAATGTTGAAAGGGGATTCAAGAATTTATCTTGAAATATGTTGAATTGTAAATAGTGTTGTTGAATTAAGCTGTGTTGGCTTATATTGAATAGTGTTGAATGATGTTGAACCGAATTGTGTTGGACTATGATGAATTGTGTTTGAATCGTGTTGAATTGTGTTGAGTTGAGTTGAGTTGTGTTGGGTGTGTTGAGTTTGAGTTGTGTTGCGTTGGGTCATGTTGAGTTTGAGATGAGTTGTGTTGGGTAGTGTTGTGTTGATACTCGCGGGGGAGAAATTGAAAGATGATACGAAATTTGTGATAAGATGATGAGGTGAAGATTTAAGAATTTTATTGTGTATTTAGAAAGTGATTTTATACCTCAAAACTAAAAGGCCAACTTTATATTTAACTCTAGTTATGAAGTTTTATTTTGGAAAATGAGGATACTTCAATCAACATTAAATTTATGAAATTAAGTCTATGTTGGGTTAAGATGAGTGTCAATAACGATAAATGGGAGATTGTGAAATATGACGATATTATATGAAGGAGTTGTATCAAAGAAAATTAAATGTTGGAGATTTAATTTATAACTGTGGATAGTAATTGATAACCAATGTGTTAAAAAAAAATTTTTGAATTTGAAGACTTGATGATAATATGAAAAAGTAAAGAAATAGTTAGAACCCAAGAATTGTGAATACTTTATAGATGAGTCTTTGCCTCTATGGATGCGTTGTTATATTTTTGTGTGACAAAACAATGAATGATTTAATGGATAATGAAGAAGGTCGTGGAACATATTTGTACTTGTTATGTGAATGAAATTTTAATATATGGTGGAGGTTTATTGAATTAATGTGTTACGGAAATAATGGAAGATGTGTTGGCATTGTCCACTAATTGTAATGATGGATTGTGATGTTATCTTGGGGTCCGTTTCCCGCCGTATTTTGAGCCGGCAAAGCATGGCGCTTGAGATAGGTTCCACCTTCCTTCCGGAGTAGCGCCCGGTAAAGCATGTGGTATGTTGAGGTTCTGCGTTCCTTCCGGCTTGTGACCGGTAAAGCGTGAGGTTCCGCATTCCTTCCGGCTTGTGACCGGTAAAGCATGTGACTCATGGAGATGACTTGTGATTGGATCCAGTATTTGATATGAAATTAATTGAAAGAATTGAAAATGAAATGGTAATTGGATTAAGGATTGGTGTTGATACACTCAATGGATTGCTTGTGATTATAATGAAAGATTATGAGTTTTGTTTTGTAAATAATAGAGAAATTGATTTAAAAATGGATTGTTATTCTTGTGTTATGCTTGTATTCTATTTGGTGATGCAAACGTTAATGTGAGGTAATTGTTTGGCAAGTTGGAGTTGAGTGTATGAGGATTGTCATTTTGAACATAAAGGAAATTGGATCATGACATTATGGAGTTATAGTGATTGGAAACAGTATAAGGGAAAAGTGGAAATGAAATGGGGAATATTTTGGAAATTGGTTAATAAATTTTAAATGATGTTGTTTGTTAAACATGTTTGTTTAATAAGGATCTATGGCTTTCTAAAGTTAAGGGATGATTTTTAATGGCCGGAGGTTTTTCTTAAAAGTGTTTAAATAGTTTTGAGAAAAAGGTAAATTTGAAGATGTCACCCTACTATATGGTATCACCCTGCATGCATGATCATTTCTATCTGTGTGTTAGTTATTGATTGAGAACTATGAGATTCCTATTGGGCATTAGTCTTCACCCCGTCGCTGTTTTATTTTTTTACAGGAAGAAAGTTTGGATTATATGATTGAAGATTTATGGAGTTTTTGAGTCCCTGTGTATAACTTCATGGTAGATGTAAAGGAAATGGATTTTTGTATTTGTATTTATTTATTTGTAGCATAGTAGGAGATTCGCATATATTATTGTCATTGTAATATTCATTGAGAGAGAGAGAGAGAGAGAGAGAGAGAGAGAGAGAGAATATGTATCATTTTATTTCTATTACTCAAGTGTAATAGATATTTGTATATGTATTAAGTTGAAAAAAAAATGGACCTAAATTAAGGGTTTTGGTACTGATTTCGAGTAATTAAAATTTGGGGCGTGACATATTGTGTACATGAAAAATGCTTGAGACCCTATTTCTGGTGATTCTCATAACTTCCAATTGATTTGTGGCCCCTCATTTTATTTTTTGTTTTTTGTTTCCCCGCCCCCCCCCCCCCCTCTTACTCTCCTCCCTCTCTCACACAAATGTTGTGGCAGTGTGGGGATTGTGGAGGTCTGGAGCATAGCCGTTGTGCACACCCTTTACAAATGCATATCATAAATTAATATAATTTTATCAATCATAAAATACATAATTTTATTACAAATTCACGTAACAAAATATTTAAAATTTTGTAATTTATGTAATTAAAGATTGTGATTTGGTTACGACATTTTTTATTTTGCCAATTTATTGTGAGATTACACATTTTATAATTGATATTACAAAATTTTATGATAAAAATTATAGGGAGCTTTTTTTGATAAATCCACTTTCTAAGAGCTTTATTCCATCCAACCCATACTCTTTTTGACTATTCCATTAGGTCCTATTTGAGATAAGAAGACCAAAATACCCTTTTCATCTACTTATGTTCCATTTAGTTCACATTATTTTCTTATGTTTTAATAAGTCCTATGGGTGACATAATTACCAAAATACCTCTAATGTGAATGTTCACACCGTCAATGTGAATGTTAATATCGTCAATATGTAGGGGCCCGGCCCATGTCGATCCTCGCGGGTGCCCAGAAAAATTCGAGTCCGGCCGGGGTAGGCCCGGCCCGTTGACAATGTGAATATTCACATTAACATGTTAACATTCACATTAATACGAGTGTAAAATTGGCCCGTGTCCCGTGGCGGCGCGAAACCCGCCCCCGGCCCATGGACGGCCTGGGGCGAGCCCGGTCTGGCCCGTTGACAATGTGAATATTCACATTGACATGTTAACATTCATATTGATCAGAGTATAAAATTGGCTCGCGGCCTATGGGCGGCCAAAAGCCCGCCTGCGACCCGGGGCGGGCCCGGCCCGTTGACAATGTGAATATTCACATTGACATGTTAACATTCACATTGATAGGAGTGTAAAATTAGCCCGCGCCCCATGGCTGCCTGAAACTCGTCCATGACCCGTGAGCGGCTCGGGGCGGGCCCGGCCCGGCCCGTTGACAATGTGAATATTCACATTGACATGTTAACATTCAAATTGATAGGAGTGTAAAATTAGCCCGCGCCCCCGTGGCTGCCCGAAACCCGCCCACGGCCCGTAGGTGGCCCGGGGCGGGCCTGGCCCGGCCTGTTAATAATGTGAATATTCACATTGATAAGAGTATAAAATTGGCCGGTGGCCCAGGGCTGGCCCGACCCGGCCCGTTGACAATATGAATATTCACATTGACATGTTAACATTCACATTGATAAGAGTGTAAAATTGGCCCGCAGCCCGTGGGCAACCCGAAGCTCGACCGCAGCCCGAGGCGGGCTTGGCCCGACTCGTGGCATTGTGAATATTCACGTTGACATGTTAATATTAACATTGATAGGAGTGTAAAATTTGCCCGCTGCCCAAAGCTTGCCCGCGGCCCGAGATAGGCCCGGCCCGTTGACAATGTGAATATTCACATGGACATGTTAACATGCACATTGATAGGAATGTAGAATTGGCCCGCGGCCCGTTGGCTGACCGAAGCCTGCCCACGGCCCGAGGTAGGCTCGTTTGGGTCCGGGCCCGAGCTGGTGGGTCGAGCCTTGGGTTGGGCCGATGGGCCTAGGCCTAGCCTAAGGCTTGGGTCGGGCTTGGGCGGGGCCTGGCCTTTTTTTTTTTAATTCTTTTTAATTTTTCTACCAAAATTTTATTATTTTCCACAAAAAAAGACACTAGGCCTCGGCGCGGGCCGGGCCACGGACTGAGCCTTGAATGGTCCTTAACCGGGCCGATGGGCCAAGCCGGGCTTCAAAGTGATGGCCCAGGCCCTAACCTAGGGTCTTGGAATAGGCTCGAGCCCGTGCCGGGCCGGCCGAGCCTACCCCGGGCCCGCTACCCGAAGCTTGCCCGCGGCCAATTCTACATTCCTATCAATGTGAATATTCACAATGACAACGGGCCGAACTGGGCCCGCCCCGGGCCACCCATGGGCCGCGGGCCAATTCTACATTTCTATCAATGTGCATGTTAACATGTCAATGTGAATATTCACATTATCAACGGGCCTGGTCGAGCCGGGCCGGGTCTACCCCGGGCCGCGGGCAAGCTTCGGGCAGCGGGCAAATTTTACACTCCTATCAATGTTAATGTTAACATGTCAATGTGAATATTCACAATGTCACGGGTCGAGCGAAGCCCACCTCGAGCTGCGGTCGGTCTTCGGGCTGCCCACGGACTGCGGGCCAATTTTACACTCTTATCAATGTGAATGTTAACATGTCAATGTGAATATTCACATTGTCAATGGGCCGGGTCGGGCCAGCCCTAGGCCGCTGGCCAATTTTATACTCTTATCAATGTGAATGTTAACATTTCAATGTGAATATTCACATCGTTAACAGGTCGGGCCGGGCCCTCCCCGAGCTGCCCACGGGCCGTGGGCGGGTTTCGAGCAGCCACGGGGCGCGAGCTAATTTTACACTTCTATCAATGTTGATGTTAACATGCTAATGTGAATATTCACATTGTCAACAGGCCGGGCCGGGCCTGCCCCAGGCCGCCTACGGGCCGTGGGCGGGTTTCGGGCAGCCACGGGGCGTGGGCTAATTTTACACTCCTATCAATGTGAATGTTAACATGTCAATGTGAATATTCACATTGTTAACGGGCCAGGCCGGACCGCGGGCGGGCTTTTGGCCGCCCATGGGCCGCAGGCCAATTTTATACTCTTATCAATGTGAATGTTAACATGTCAATGTGAATATTCACATTGTCAAAGGGCCAGACCGGGCCCGCCCCGGCCGCCCATAGGCCGTAGGCAGGTTTCGCCCAGCTACGGGACGCGGGCCTATTTTACACTCCTATTAATGTGAATGTTAACATGTCAATGTGAATATTCACATTGTCAACGGGCCGGGCCCGCCCCGGCTCGCGGACGGGTTTCGGGCCGCCCACGGGCCAATTTTACATTCCTACCAATGTGAATTTTAAAATATGAATGTTCACATCATAAAATTGCTAACCGTTCAAAAAATATTTATAGGGGTATCAAAATTAAATATAAGGGCATAAGTGTCCAAGAAAATAGTGTAAATCAAGAAAAATGACTTTATGGAATAAAACTATACATACATGGGACTAAATGGGTTAAAAAATTCCTTCATGGACTTCTTGGGTTAAAACACTTATAAATGGGATTTATCAATAAAAATTCTAAAATTATATTAATTTATAATAAAATGTAAGGCGAACTATATGCAGGTTGGAGGAGGAGAAAAATATTACAAATACATGGGATTGTAAGTGTATCTGTAGTGGGGTGCAAATGAAAGGTTGTGGGGGTACAAGTGTTATTTGCACCCTTCCATGCGTTGGTATTTTTTTTTTTTTTTCTCTTTCTGTCATCTGTATGTAATTCTCTCCAAAATATATATGATATACACCCAAAATAGATGTACACCATAAAATTTTCCTCAAATTGATATCGATTGCTTTTAATTTTATTTTTCTTTTGAACAAAGGAAAAAAAAGATGTTATGAGGTGTCATTACAACATCCATGGGTTCAGACCTCAGGGTAATCGGTGAGCCAACCCATAAGAAGGGATCTACCATCGAGACACTAGTAGAGCTCATCAATCAATCCCAATAAGACCACATTTCAATCAAAGTATAACACAAGATTTCTGATAAAAGCCACTAAAAAATTTCAATATTTTGCACCCCCAAAAATTAAACTTAACTCACCACTGTAAAAAGCTAATACATTCACCACTGAGCCACCATCTCCCGGTGATTGATTACTTTTAATGGATACTACTAATCTCACGCTTTGAATGGCTTTATTCAAAGTAATTGACCTATTCAATTCATTCTTTATTGAACGGATGTTGATTGATTTTCATGGATAGTAGTAATTGACCCATTCAGATCATTCTTTATTGAAGTGATGTCGATTGATATTAATGGATACTAGTAATTGACTGGCGCATTGGCTCGCACCATACATTGAACAAACGGTTTTTTTTTTTTTTTTTTTTTTAAATTAATTAAATTATTGAAGGATTTTTTTTTTTTATAAATTTGATTTATATAAGATATTGTGGGGAAGTGGTTTTGGAAATACTCTTCAGATCCTGGGAGACGCTCTTGATCCTCAGCTAGTCACCTGCAAAGACACAAACACTCCGGTCGGGGGTGCCGGGGTTAGCACTCCGACGGGCAAGTCAGCTCCTATACTCAAGAAAGCTTGTTTTCTAAGTTAAGTGAAGTTCTTCTTACATACCATTCCAAGAGCGCTGCTTCTCTATTTATATCTATTCCTTCTGAGGCCTCGGGGCCTGGGCCTACTTTTCAATCATTACCCGTTCTTCTATTCGGCCTTAAAGATCCTTTCTCAATCGGCTTACGTATTGTATTCGGCTCATCCTAGTCTTGCAGGGTGCAGCCGGTTAAAGTCTGCAGGATGCGGCCGGTTAATGTCAATCTACTAAAATATGCCCCTTCCGATTCATCCATTTATTCGGCTCCCACAATTGCCCCCCGAACTCCCTATTGACGGTAGTTAATCGGCGTGTTTGGTTTAGAATTCGAAAAGCTTAGCATAGATCAGGCGGCCTCGCATTCCCCAAGGCGTCAGGGGATGTCAGAAGGCGCACACCTTTTCGTTTATCATTACACTTTCCCGCGCCATTCATGTGTCTCGCATTTATTGCGATTTGAAACTTCAGTCCTTTTGGATACACATTTCGTCGATCATCTGATACGTTTGGACCGCCAGCGCGCATCTCTTCTCTTACTCACATTTTCTGCAACTTTCGCCCGTTTGCCTTTGCTTCATCCGCTTGTAAGTCTTCTTCCCTTTTCTTTGCGATCCTATTCTCTGTTTATCATTTTTACTTTCGGCGAATCCTTGGTTTCCCGTTGGAATGGCTAAACACTTGAAAGACCTACTTTCTGAGAGTCGCATTTCCGGATTCCGGCGACATTTTTCCATCCCCGATGACGTCCATTTGTCTCTCGTAACGGACAGCACTCTAGATATGGAGAGAGAGGATCAGAATACGATCGTATTCCCCCTCCTGTCCATTGTAGAGGGCGGAGTTCGTTTCCCCTTACATCCATTGCTTAGGGCCGTTCTTCGCTATTGGAGTCTGATTCCTTCTCAGCCCAATGTAAATTTCTTTCGAATCATTATGGGGGTTATAGAGTTGAATCGACGCCTTAGGATCAATCTCGAAATTCCGGCCATTCGGCACTGTTATGCTTTAGCCAAGGATATTGACCATCATTTGGTGACTATGCTTGCCAGTTCTGGTAAGAGGGTTGACAATGTAATGGTCAATGTCCGAGGTAACTGGGAGTTCGCTGAAGGCGAAGATCGCCTAGACCCCATTCCCAGACATAAGGGTGAACCAGGTTACCACATAGTATCTTATGTTTGTCGATCTGTCTTTTAATCGGCTCTCTTTCCTGAAGCTTTCCTTATCTTTTGCAGATAACAAATTGAAGAAGATTCTAACGTCAGTTGACGACGCGGTCTTAAGGGACATTAAGATTGCACTCGACTACTTCGGTCGCCCAAACGTGCAAAAACAAGGGAGAGCCGCCCACATTTTACTCCGGTACGAACCAACGTATACCACATTCTCGGCTACGGAAAACATCCCAATTCCACTCGGCGATCAGAACCTTTCAGCTCTTATCTTTCCCCAGCTACAAGAACCTTAGGCAGATTGGTCTCGAAGCTTCTGATTCGGGGCAAGACGCAGAGCCGGTGATAGAGGTGGTTGCCGACCCGGCCAGAGAATTCACTCAGGAGGGCGAAGAGGTTGACGAGGCCGTTCGTTCGGCGTTCGAGGCTGCCGGACTCAACCAGCCTTCCTCACCATCCGCTTCGGGTCGGGCAGAGTTTTCTTCCGGGGATATTTTTGCAAACTTAGGTGATCTACCCGGCGATTTCTTCGGAGGCATGGCGAAGGAAAGCCTTACGCAGATGGCCCGTAAGCGAAATGCCCAGCGGATGGCTGCTCGAAAAAAGGCCGAGGCCGCCGAGTCCGATCCCAAGTTGACTAAGGCCTCTGTACCCATTACTGAAGGAACGGCTTAGGTTACGCCGGTCGAAACGGAAAAAGTGGTCGCACAGCAGGCCGGCGAAGAACGGTTGACTCCGGAGGGACGCGGCCAAAAACGTAGCGCCGAGGAGGAGGCTAGTTCAGAAATTAGTCCTATTGACAAACGGCCTCGCCTTGAAGAATCGGACGTGGTCGCTCCTTTTGTTATTCAGCCCAGGATCAGAGATACGCCGATTCCTTCCAATGCTTCGACCATTGAGGATCCGGCCGTTGCATTGAGCCTGGTGGCTTCAATTTCCTTGCCGGCTGACAATGCAACCTTTTCCGCCGTGCCGGATATTATGGCCGTAGCTCTGTCTGTGCAGTCGGCACTCTTGGTAGGTATTTCAAATTCGCTTAAATCTATTTTTAGAGAGGTATCTAATGATCGCTTGTTGTTTGCAGACCGTTGGCAGGATCGCCGACTTAGGCCGCCGCCTGCATGATGCTCTTGGCAGAATTGACCGTTTGCAAACAGAGGTGGACGGTCAGAAGAGTAGGGCCGAGTTTGAGAAGATGAGAGCCGCAATGGAGAGCGCGCGAGCCGAAGCGGAGAAGGAGAGGGCTCGCACTGCCGAACAGCTTCGTTTTGATGCTGAGGCCAGAGCGAGTGCGAGTGAGGAATCGCTCAAGCTTTCCAAAGACAAACTTGTCGAGGCGAAGAGTCAGTTGGAGGAGCTCAAGGCGGCCCAGGGGAAAGTCGAATCTGAGGCTTTTGAGGCGGAAAAAAGAGCCGCTTTCACGGAATACGTTGATGAAGTTCCCAAATTTGAGAATCGGGGGTTCAAACACGAATGGCTCAAAGCCATTGCTGCCGCTGGGATTACATTGGATTTGCCAATTCCTTACGAGCAAGTGGATGTTGAGCCCCTTGAATCCGACCCCGAGGAGTGATCTGGGAGGCGTTTCCTAATTCGACCTCAAAGCCCTTGGATTTCATTGGATTACATTGGATTTTTTTTTTTTTTTTTTTGGTAGACTTTTGTTGGTGCAGGGTTGTTTTCATGTATAAATTGGTTATTATCTTGTGCGCAATTTATTAATGAAAATTTCCTTGTAATTTCATTACTATTCGTACACAATTTGTGTGGTTATGTTGATGAAACAATATTGATTCGTCTTTAGAGATTGAATATCCCGTGGCAATATTGATTCGTCTTTCTTGTGCCGATTGAATTCAAATTAAGAACTATCGATTTGTGAGCCGACTGGGGTACTTGAGCCGAATATATTGATGAATCTGCCCTTGCCCCAGGCGGTTCCTGCAGGGGTTAGAATCGATTCGGGAGCCGGCCAGGGTACTTGAGCCGAATAGATTGATGAATCTGCCCTTGCCCCAGGCGGTTCCTGCAGGGGTTAGAATCGATTCGGGAGCCGGCTGGGGTACTTGAGCCGAATAGATTGGTGAAGCTGCAGATGATGACATTTATACTCCATTCTCTTTTTGTTCTTCTTATTACTCGTGTATTTTTTCTTTCGTCAGATGCCTTGTTTGTGATTAAAACCCTTTCTTTCTTCCTTTGCTAACACGGACAAACGATATTGTATGTATGGTTTATTTAGAAGAGTTCTAAATAAAATCAGACTACGGGGCAATCCGAATTATTACCGATTTGTGAGCCGGCTGGGGTACGTGAGCTGAATAGATTGATGAATCTGCCCTTGCCCCAGGCGGTTCCTTTCTTTCTTCCTTTGCTAACAGGGACAAACGATATTGTATGTACGGTTTATTTAGAAGAGTTCTAAATAAAATCAGACTACGGGGCAATCCGAATTATGACCGATTTGTGAGCTGGCTGGGGTATTCGAATAGATGGTAAAACCGTGCCCCTGCCGTCGACTCAGCCGGCGTCGGGCGATTCAGGATCTCCAATTAATGAGATTGCCTCGATCGTGCTGCCTCTGTGAAGGATAAATGAACAAGGGTGCATCCTTTATAAGCTTGGTATACAACTGACTCGAGCTCCTGGAGGAAAACAGATTGCGTGAATGTCGAACCGACTCTTCTTTAACAGTAAAGGGGAAGCGAAGACCCTAGTTGAGCTGGGCGGAGATATGAACCGAGGTGGTGAACCCTCGCGTATAGGAAGTAGGGGTTCCAGGGTTCGAGAGAGGCGTCAGTCTCCCCGACGTCGCAGTAGATCGCCCAGGCGAGACAAGTAGTCGCAGGGTAAATCCCCACAACCCCGAGTTGAGAGGGGGTCTGACGCGAATCCGTGCCCATTAAGCTTTGCGGTATTCGTGAAGAATAGACCCATGACGGAGGCGGACTCGATCGTTCGAGACCCAGATGTAGCGGTCGACTTTGCCCGACAAATATTCCCTCCTGAGGTTCAGCAGTCAATGCTGGGTCGACAGGACTACGAGGTGTTTCGCGAGGGCATTCACGGCGCGGTGAAGGGGCTTTACACTGCTTACGAAGTCAGCATGCGACTGCGCGTTGCCCGTCAAGAGATGGAGAAGAAGAAAGAACGTATTCGAAGTTTGGAGGCCCGCGTGGAGGCGGCCGAGCAGGAACTAAGGAAGACCAAGGCGGCTCAGGCACAATCCACCGTGCACGCGAACCCAATTGTGGAGGAGAGGGTTACTAGTCGGCTTATCAGCTCCGCACTCGCCGATCGGGAGACGGCAAGTATGTTCGCGATAGAGAGCACGAAGGGGAGGGCCTATGAGAAAGGTTTCCATGAGGGCCGAAAAGTGGGGATCGAGAAAACCAGGGAGAAATTGGCCGAAGAAGTGTGCCGATGTGAAAACCGTAGGTTTCGGCACGGTTGGATCAAGGCATCTCGAGCTGCAGAAGCTCTTCAGGCGTCGGGAATTGATTTGGCATCACCACGCTACAGGAGTGAAGATTTTCCGTTTTCTACTTTTGAAGTTGAGAAGAGTGAGGATGAGGGCGACGCCGTATGAGTTTAGTAGTTGTAAAATTGGTACGCAAGGCGCGTTTGAAACTATGTAACTTATTGTTTTATTGAATAAAGAACGTTTCATTATAACCGTCTCGTTGTCATTCGTATTCGGCATATGTGTATTTCGTGTTGCTTGAATGTCTAAATATTGTCCGACCCAGGTAGCTGTTAACTGTCCGACGATACACGGGCTTATCGGCAGGGTCTGCACGGGCAGGACCGACACATTCGCGACGGCCGTTAAGGGTTCAACGGCCATTTATCTTTGATTTGGGTCAGCGCATTGATGCTTGGCCAGTTGGATTAGTGGGCTGGTGGTCGTGGCGAATGTCAATCGACGCTCGTTTTATCCAGCCAATGCGTTTTTTTGGCGTTAATAAAATTTTCTTGGGATTGGGACCTCGAGATCGCGATCGTTGCTGAGAATAAAAGGAGTAGGCGCTTCGCACCAATAATCCCTCTCGACTCATCATTCCTTGCGTGAGATGGTGATTTTGGTTTCAGAGGCTCAGCCTTCGGTCAAGTTTGGTGTTGAAATGGTTTGCAGCAGAAAACCTAGTTGTGAGGGGGTTAGGTCATCCAAAGAGCCTGGGATCTGTGAGTCTCCAAGTCGTCGAAGCAGATTACCCCGAAAGGAGAGTCAACAACTGTCAAGTTCATTCTTCCTTGTCCTGGATCTTTGCCTTGACATTGTCAATGGTATCAGGGGAAGTTTGGCGCTATGCAAGTCGTGGGCTTGAGCATAACTGGTTCAAGGTATTCCACGCCTTGGAGGGGTTTAGGACGGCGGTCGTCGATCCGGCGATGCTGCTTTACCGGCGCGTCTTGTTTCTTTTTTGCTTTCGATATTGTAATGCCTCAATGCGGGTTGTGTTTATGTAACAACTGTTTGATCGAATAAATGGTTTTATTTTAAATTTATCTGCTTGTTATTCTGAATTTTGCTTGTGTACTAAAGCACATTACTTCGAATGTATGATCTGTTCTAGTGTGTTACATAGGAGGAATTACCAATATCTTTCGTTCGTGCCAACGTTTGCTCCGGATTCGGAGACGTAATTAGCACTTAGTACTGTAGACCGATTAGTATGGCCGAATGGATTAATGCAATAATCCTCTGAAGCACTAAAGCGGGCTCCGTATTTGGAGGCTCGCTCCCAGGGCCCATTCGACCTCAAGGAGATTAATCGGCTCGAATCCGGAGATTTCATCGGCTCTAGGCGTCATGCGCCAAAGGGGGCTCCGAATCCGGAGACTTACTCGGCCCTAGGCGTCATGCGCCAAAGGGCGCTCCGAATTTGGTGACTTCATTTTGCCAATCGTGACATTCACGAAGGGCGCTCCGAATCCGGAGACTTAATGGGCCCTAGGCATCATGCGCCAAAGGGGGCTCCGAATCCGGAGACTTCATTTGGCCAATCGTGACATCCACGAAGGGCGCTCCGAATCCGGAGACTTAATCGGCCCTAGGCGTCATGCGCCAAAGGGGGCTCCGAATCCGGAGACTTCATTTGGCCAATCGTGACATCCATGAAGGGCGCTCCAAATCCGGAGACTTAATTGGCCCTAGGCGTCATGCGCCAAAGGGGGCTTCGAATCCGGAGACTTAGTCGGCCCTAGGCGTCATGCGCCAAAGGGGGCTCCGAATTCGGAGACTTGATTTGGCCAATCGTGACATCCACGAAGGACGCTACGAATCCGGAGACTTGATTTGGCCAATCGTGACATCCACGAAGGGCGCTCCGAATCCGGAGACTTGATTTGGCCAATCGTGACATCCACGAAGGGCGCTCCAAATCCAGAGACTTGATTTGGCCAATCGTGACATTCACGAAGGGCGCTCCGAATTTGGAGACTTAATCGGCCCTAGGCGTCATGCGCCGAAGGGGGCTCCGAATTCGGAGACTTGATTTGGCCAATCATGACATCCACGAAGGGCGCTCCGAATCCGGAGACTTGAGTTGGCTAATCGTGACATCCATGAAGGGCGCTCCGAATCCAGAGACTTGATTTGGCCAATCGTGCCGAATGCCCCACTGGGAATTGACATATGATTTTGAGCGACGAGGAAAAATAGTTCGTATTGCAAAGGCGAAATATATATACAGGTATCAGAGCCCATAGATCGGGTCAGTGATAGGGTTTTTATCAGAATTCTGCTTGTGCCGATTGGGGGGAACCACGTATTTTTTCAATGCCGTGGGTTGTTGGGAAACGCAGGATCTAATGGTAGGTGCTTGGGACGGCCTTCATGATATGTAGCCAGGTTCTTCCCATGATGGCATTATACGGCGAGGGGAGCTTCACGACCAGGAATTCCGTTTCGACCGTTCTAGAACCCGCTCGAACAGGTAATGTGACCTTGCCCAATGGATATTCGGGATTCGTATTAAAGCCGAATAGTGGGTGAGGCGCCGGAGATAGATCGGACTCGTTGAGGCCGAGCTTGATGAAAGTTTGGTAGTACATGACCTCTGAACTACTCCTTGGGTCTATGAGAATTCGTTCAATGATGAACCGGTTTATGCGTAATCCAATGACCAATGGATCGATGTGGGAAGCTGTTGCGCCATTGAGGTCGGAGTCATTGAAGGCAATTGTCGGGGCCTCTTCGGGCTGGTCAGTCGGAATACGATGCCCCTGTAGAGTTGGATGCGATCGAATTGTGTGCATGGTTGGGGGTGTAGGCAGGCTGTAAATTACATGGATCACACCAAGTGGGGGAGAGTCCTGCCTCAATGCTAATGCCTTGGTTGGCTTTCCCTGTTTCACATACTGCTGCAGTCGGCCGTCTTGCACCAGTTCTTCCGGGTGATCTTTTAACGCGTAGCAACTCTCTGTTTCGTGGCCGTGATCTTTGTGATATTCGTACCTCTGGTCCCTTCGTCGTGTATCGGGTGGCCCCACCATCTTTGACGGCCATCTGAAGAATGGAAGGTGTTGGATTTTAGTCATTACTGCGAGGATTGGCTCTAACAGTTCCGTGTACTTTTTGTCGGCGCGCCTCGAGCGTCTACTGTCGACTTGTAATTGTTCATTCATCGGGTGGGAGCATTGATCACTCGATCGGCGAGAGTCCCGTCTTTTGTCTCGTTTAGCACACTGTCGCGGCTCAGGGCTTAGAGGTGGCACGGAACTTATCGGTTGAGCAAGTTCAGGAGGTGCCGGTTTGGTGGATACTTGTCTGGCTTTAATCCTCAAGGCATCGTCTTCCACTTTGCAATACTCCTCGACTTTCTTCATCAACGCCCAGACGGTTTTGGGGGGTCTTCTGGTCAGGGAGTTGCGAAGAGCACTGTCAGGATGTAGTCCCATTTTGAAGGCGGTGACGGCCATGGAGTCATTGCAGGCGTCGTCAACGAAATTGAAGCACTCCCAATATCGCGCCGAATATGCTCTCAGCGTTTCTCCTGGTTGGATTTGCATAGCCCAGAGAGAGTCGATCTGTTTCGGTTGTACCTCGTTGGTGATGAACTTGGCCCTAAAGGATTTTTGTAATTGATGGAAACTGCTGATCAAAGAAGGCTCCAGCTTGTAATACCATCTGACAGCTAATGGCCCCAAGCTGCTGGGGAATATTCGGCACATGAGGGCTTCATTGTCTGCATGCAACGTCATGGCCTGCTTGTAGTGACGTATATGATCAGTGGGGTCTGATTTTCCGTCGTAGAGAGTAAATGATGGAGCTTTGAACTTCTTGGGCAGGGCTGCCCTCACAATTCGTCGGATAAAAGGATCGTGCCGGTCCTCTTCGTCTGAACTGCTTCTTCTGCGCTTGTTCTTGTGTGTGGACTCTTTTCAGAGGAGCTGGAAGTGTCTGAGTGTCCCTTGTTATGCTCTGTGGATAATGAGTTGGAGTTGCTATCGGTTTCCCTTAGTCGGACTCGAGGTCGTTGTCTACCTGCCCTCAGGGGTCGTTCGGGGTCTTGGCGCGCGGCTTCTTTGGATTTTGCTACTTCCAGGGCCAAGTCTTGACGGAGGCGTTCATTTTCTGCGATCATATTTTCCAGCCTTTGTTCATTCTGTTTAGCTTGTTCTATGATGGCTTGCATCGTCTCCTGCGCTGAAGTCGTTGGCGAGTCAAAATTCAAGGCGCGTCTCGCGGCGATGGTTTCCTTCCCGAGCATATTTTCCGGAGTGATGTCGTCTCTCCGTGTAGTCTCATCGGTGGCTATCGGAGGATCTTGCGTCACGCCTTCCATGGATGTACTTGAGTATTCCCACAGACGGCGCCAATTGTGGGGAAGTGGTTTTGGAAATACTCTTCAGATCCTGGGAGACGGTCTTGATCCTCAGCTAATCACCTGCAAAGACACAAACACTCCGGTCGGGGGTGCCGGGATTAGCACTCCGACAGGCAAGTCAGCTCCTATACTCAAGAAAGCTTGTTTCCTAAGTTAAGTGAAGTTATTCTTACATACCATTCCAAGAGCCCTGCTTCTCTATTTATATATGTTCCTTCTGAGGCCTCGGGGCCTGGGCCTACTTTTCAATCATTACCCGTTCTTCTATTCGGCCTTAAAGATCCTTTCTCAATCGGCTTACTTATTGTATTCGGCTCATCCTAGTCTTGCAGGGTGCAGCCGATTAAAGTCTGCAGGATGCGGCCGGTTAATGTCAATCTACTAAAATATGCCCCTTCCGATTTATCCATTTATTCAGCTCCCACAGATATTACAATAAAATTTAATAAATTACAATTATAGTAATAAAAATTAAATACAATACAAACTTTTACAAAGAATAGTAATGAAAATTAAATACAATATAAATTTTTACAAAGAAACTTCCAAAGTGGGAGAACAAACTTCAATTGATACACAGGAAATAAAACCCATACGCACGTGAGGAGATTCGAATTCAGTGGTGTTACATGTACCAAATAGTGTATCAATATATGTTATATTATTGCCACTTTAAAATTACGGACCCCACCCATCGTAAAAACTATAAAGACTCAAAACCTCTGAGATTATGTCACATCATCTGTTAGTACACTAATTGATATAATAATTGGTATATATAACTTCATTCATTTGAATTGCTCACCTCTTAGTGAGGTTCAAGAGTTTTGGCCAATTGAATTAAAATCGTTGGTTTATTTAAGTTTTTGATTATGTGTATATATATGTGAAATTAATTTAAAAGGTATGTTACAACCTATGTAATATAGGAGAATAATTTTAGCATTACCATGCTATAAAAACTCAAATAAAAAAATGTGATGAATTTTATAAACACTTTTAGTTAAATAATAATTAACATATCACCCGTGCTATGTACGGAATAAAATAATATATTATTTATTAAAAATATGATAATTATATTTAATTTTTTTATATTTTGTCTCTCGTAAATAAAATTTTATATATAAGTTTAAGGGTTTTGTTTCAAATATTCTTTTACTATAACATATAGTATAGATATATTAAAATTGTTGTATTGACAATTAATAATTAAAATTATGCTTTGTTATAAAAAAAAATGACATAGTTCTAATATTTCACTATTTTAGAATAAAAATATATGAATTTTAAAAAATGGTCATATTGGTTTTTGAAAGGAAAATAATTAAAGAAGTTTTAAAACTTAATGAGTAAGAAAGAATTATTGTAATATCGCTAAAATCACGGTTAAATTAACAAATTATTCAAACCAAAAAATGGTTTAACTTAATCTATTAGACAAAAAAACCAATCGGCTTACATAAAAATTAATTAATTAGAACTTTTAAATTTTATTTTATTAAAATTTAAAATGTCACTAAATATGGAAAGCAATCTATTAATTTAAATTCAAAATTGACACAATATAAATTTAAAATTATAATAATCTATCATGAGTTTTAAATACAAATTTAAAATTTTCATAATTATCTCATAATTTTTGTATTAAGGAGCAGTAAGAGTGACATTGAGATTATCAATATATCCATATCTTTTACAAAAGAATACTTTTAAGGAGAGATATTATGAGAGTTTTAAAATCTCATACAAAATTATTTTTAAAATAAAAACCTTTATGTGAGATTGTAAAATAAAAGTCAAATGGAAGCTAGTCATTCAGGATTTTCTTAATTGTTTAAAATTAAGAAAATTAAAAAAATTAATATGAGACATTGATCATAAGGCTTCTCACTAAAAATCTCATTTTGCTTATATAAATATGAGCATAAGATTCACTTTACGTGAGTGAAACAATTCACTTTTTCCTTCTTTTCTTGATGTGAGATTGTAAAATAAAAATTAAATGGAAGCTAATCAATAAGAATTTTCTTAATTGTTTAAAATTAAGAAAAATTCAATAATTTATATAAATGAGAGTATAAGATTCACTTTATGTAAGTGAAACAATTCACTTTTTTTCTTCTTTTTCCGATGTGAGATTGTAAAATAAAAGTAAAATGGAAGTTAACCAACGAGAATTTTCTTAATTGTTTAAAATTAAGAAAATTTAATAATTTTAGAATGAGGGTTTGGAGCTCCTAGAAATCTTCTCTCTAAAAACCCCATTTTCTTATATAATATAAGTGAAACAACTCACTTTTTCCCTTCTTTTCCCAATGTGTGATTCTGTAAAATAAAAGTTAACAATTGTTTGGATAGGAAGTTTATTTCGAATCAAGCAATCTCAGTCGTTTAATCTTTAATTAGGTTAATCTTTAATTTGTTTCAAATCAAACAAATCTAACTAATATATTTTAATAAAACTGCTAAAATTGCGAATAAATCAATGAATTAGTCAAACCAAAAATGGTTCACCCTATCAGCTACGTCAAAGGACCAATCAACTTATATAAAAATTAATAAATTAAAACTTTCAAATTTTACTTTAATTTTAAAATTGAAATTGTCTTGAACTAACACGTACACAACACTGCAATATTAAATGGGAGCATAAGATTTATAGAGTGAAACAACTCATTTTTTCTTCTTTTTCCTAATGTGGGATTGTAAAATAAAAGTTAATAGTTGTTTAGACGGGAAGTTCATTTCTAATTAAGCAATCTCAGTCGTTCAATTTTCAATAAGGTCAATCTTAGTTTATTTCAAATCAAACAAATCTAGGCACTATATTTTGATAAAATAGCTAAAATTGCTGTTAAACCAGTGAATTAGTCAAACCGAAAATAATTCAACCTAATTAGCTAAGTCAAAAGACCAACCAATTTACAACAAAATTAACTAATTAAATTTTTTAAATTTTATTTTAAAATTTAAACCATCTTGAACTGAAACATGCACAATACTACAATATTAAATGGGAGTATAAAATTCACCTTATAAAAGTGGAACAACTCACTTTTTCTTTCTTTTCTCAATATGAGATTGTAATTATTTTAAAATTAACTACTATGAGAGTTTTAAAAACTCATACAAAATTATTTTTAAAATCAAAATCTCTATGTGAGATTATAAAATAAAAGTTAAATGGAAGCTAGCCAATAACAATTTTCTTAATTGTTTAAAATTGTAACGCCCCAAAAAAATAATACAATAAATCCAACCCACAAGTGAAAAGATAATAGAAATAATATACTTTCATTCACCAGAGTTCGTGTACAAAAGCTAACACAAGCGATATACATTCACAAATGTTCATCCTGAATCTACAGCAAGCAGATAATCATATGCCCTGTAGGCTTATATCTTTCCAAGTCATTGCTTGGTTATAACAAAAGTGAGCCTATCTCAATACAATTAAAGCCCTTGGTTATACAAAAAAAATACAACGAAGAAAGAAACTCTTGCTCCCAAAAGTCCCTCCCAGCTATTGCCTTGGCGGAGGCATGTCACCAACACCTAAAAATGGTTTTCCCAAATATGGTGAGCCAAAACCCAGTATGAATAATCTAGCACAATATATGAGATTTAACAAAGATATAAGTGCAATGTGCATATACAATGCCTGTGACAAAACATTCACATCTTATAAAATCATAGGTACCAAGTTCATATCTTCATCCATTTTCCTTCGGTTCATTTCAATTCATGAGCCAATTTCATTATCTTTCAACAACTCAACAGAGACTACAACTCAGCGGTTTTCCAATTAACACAATTACAGCACATACACTTCAATTGATCATTTTACATAAATTTCGTCTGTGGGATTGTAGACCGCCCGAACTCCGCTCCGCACGCGAGAAGCGAATCGTAGTTCTAGCTACTACAGTTCGGACTCCTGTCATGGTTCTGAATCTAATCTCACAAAGTGCAATGTGAGACTGATAAATCACCAAAGAGTCCAAATCAGGCAAATCATTTTGGAAAATCGATTTTAATCAAAAGCGCCAAACATGGACTGCTTTGCCAAATTTCAGAGTCGCCACCTAAATATTTTATTTTGGGAAATTTAGGAAACCCTGACACATTCCTAAGGCCACGTGTCCGTCATCACCAAAGTTGCCTCGGCTCGGGAACTTTGGTACGAGGGGGGAAGGTCATGAAATGAGCACCCCCGCTAGCCCGATGAAAGGATCGGCCTCTACTAATCATGATATGTTGTTTTTGAAAACATATGTTTTCTTATTCCGGTTATTAGCTAGAATCACTATGTGATGGGCACAGCATATAAGTATAGACTCAATCGCAAGAATTGGAACAAAACATCTCATGTTTGTTTTTCGAAAATGGTTTGAAAGTGCTACTCGCAAGTAGGCTAAAACGCGGATTTGCCACCCTCAAGTGGGGTTAAAACAATGTGATTTTGCCACTCCACAAAGTGGGCTTAAAACGCACATTTTGATGAATTGTTCCAATTCAAGCGATGAAGCCTTCATCCACAGGCATTCATACAGTTATAGCAATTAAGCAAATAGCCTCAGGGCAAGCATGCCATCATGGCAACACTCACACTCATGCAAGGATGCTAAAGCATAAACACTTACAGTGTACTCCGAGCCAAAACAGAAGGTATGTTAGAAATCAATGCATGATCCTAGCTATGTTTGAAATGCCTAATGCAACACAAGCAAAATGCAACTAAGTAGGCTCGACTATCTAAGATGGCATATGAATGCAACAATTGATACATGTATTCAAATAGGTATTGAAATACAATGCAGTTTGAATGATGCGCCGAGCCCGGTGCATGCAAGACAAATGAATGATTCAAACATGCAAAGCATAAGGTATGCTAATTGAAATATGCCCTAAACTAACCATCAAAAGCAGATAAGTAAAAGGGAGAAAGATGTGGGGTTGGAAGACATTCACATACACACGCACACTTATTATAACATTTTCCCTCTCGACGGAAGGTCTGAATGAGAGCTAAGCTAATTTAAGCTGAGCTAAACTAACTAATCTAATTAAGCTAATTAGATTAATTATTACACAACCAAATTGAATAACTAGCAAACACTAAGCTAATTATTACAACACTTTAACTAATTAACAAATGAATTAATTAAATTACAAATTCATGCTAAGCATTAAAATGTGTAAACTAGGCTGCCTTGGCTCTGTTTGGGAATTAGAAGATGCATGCCTCGATTTCTCGTCCCGAAAAGCTCTCCAAATGCTCTTTAGAGCCTTTGTTTGCAGGGTGTCTTCCAGTTCTTGTTGCTGAAACTTACCAAAACAGTGCTGGGGAATGCACCAGTGGCCTGCCGGCCATGAATGGTGGCTGTCGACCCCCCTTCCGGCCAAGAATGCACACTACCGACCAAGGATAAAGAGCTGCCAGCCAACAATAAGAGGGTGCCGGCCATTAATAAGAGGGTGCTGGCCACTGGTGTGCTGTGACACCAAGTTGCAACAGAGCACAAAACAGAGAAAATGGAGGGTCTCCCAAGGGTGTGTACGTACTATGCCACTCCATATCACCTCAAAACATCAAGGGAGAGGCACCATTGGATCCAAGACCATCAATCAAGCATCTCAATGCATGATGGCCAAAGATCTAACTTGCACAAACTCAATAAATGCAATGCAAACAAGACTCTAAATCCATTACCTCCTTATGGATGATCAAAGGCAACGGAGACAAAGGGGATTGGCACACTTTGATCACTTCAAGTATGAAGTGGGCCAATCCACCTTGTGTTCAACATAACGTCCGGTTGAACATCGTGCAATGCAAACAACATGCTATGCTTGGCATGAAACACAAGACTCTAACATGTAAACAACGCATGCATAACATGTTAAGGGACTAAAATGATGAAACTAGTGAAGGACACAACACTAGAGACACGCAATATAATGCTCAAATGATCATACCAGCTATGGACAGACCTAGAACATGCCAAATCAGTGGCCTAAACATGCTGAAACTCAAGCACAAGAAGCAAGAAAAGCATGCCCAACTTATGGCTCGTAAGCAAGGCACAAAGCTCAACTCTCAAACACAATGAAAGAGTGATATGTGTGAGAGTGAGACAATGATATATGCTCTGAATTTACATGCCAAATGATGCCATATCATGCAAACAACACAAGTATAGCATGTTAGGGTCCTTAGAACTCAAAGCTAGTCAAGGACTTTACACAAGAGTCATGCAATACAATGCACAAACAACCAAACCAGCTCTGGATAGAGCTTAATCATGCTAAATCAGAGGCTACAACATGCTGGAATTGAAGCTCAAACAACAAGAAACGCATACTCATGTATTGGCCCATGAACAAGGCATAAAGGCACAACTCTCAAACACATTGAAGGAGTGGAAAATGTGAGAGTGTAGCAATGACATGCTCTGAAATTACATACCAAGTGATGTCATATCATGCAAATAGCTCAAATAAAGCATACCAAGAGACTTGAAATGCAAAGCTAGTCAAGGGCTTTACACTACAACCATACTAAGCAATGCTCAAATGGCCTAAAGCATTCAAAACAGACCTAAGGGAGGTTAAAATGGTGACAAAAACATGCTAGACTTGCAACATAGATGGCAAGAAAGATAGGCTCCCGAATTAGTTCACAAACAAGGCATAAGGGCACAACTCTTAAACGCAATGAAAGAGTGATAAACATGAGAGCTTGGAAGAAGTTTATGGTCTGAAATTACATACCAAATGATGCTATGCCATGCAAAAGGCTCAAATATGACATGCTAGGGGTCCCAAAGTGCAAGGCTAGCAAAGCCAAATACACTATGGCTATGCAAAGCCAAACATGCATGACCAAAACCACTTAAATCAGAGTTTAAGCATCTTAAATAAAAGCCAAAAACTTTCTGGAGTAGGGTCAACACATGCTAGATTAATGGGCTAAAACAACAAACATGCTAGGCTAGTGAACCAAAATTGCACTACAAGTGCAAGGAGCATGCAAGAGGCAACCAAACCAACACAAATCAAAGTTATGACATTTCAAATAATGGCCAAAAACATTTTGAAATGGAGCCAATACATGCTAGAAAGACACGCTACTTTGCAAGGTTACAAGTAGGTTTACACTATAAGTACAAGAAGCAAGCAAGAGGTGACCAAGACAACCCAAAACAGAGTTATGGCAGGTCTGGAAAGTCACAAAAATGAACCTAAACAAAGCCTCCAAGAAGTAGAAACACATGCTCATTTAGAGGGCCATCAAAACATGCAAACAAGAGAAGAGGAGGGGGGGACCAACCCCACCCATTTGGGACCTCAAAACCACATTTCTACCACTGAAAATCCACTGGATTTTAGTGGCTAAAAGGCCAAACAAAGACTAATACAAAAGCCTCAAAGGATGGCTCAAAAGCTTAACAAATAAGGCACACAACGGGGTGAAACACTCCCAACTCCCACAAGGCCTCAAACAACCATTTTTAACACTTAAAATCAGAGCTTTTTGTAGTTAACAACCAAGCCTAAAACAATATGCAAAGGTGGCTAATATGGTATACAAACAAAGGCTTAAAAGGGGAATATACTCACCCTTGAAGCACAGCAGCAAGAGGACAACTTCTGAGCCCAAAAACCAGTCTTTTGAGTCCAAACAAGACCCACAAATACCTCAGCAACAAAATGATGGTGCTTCACTAGGTGTTGTAGTGCAAAAGTGAAGAGAAAATACACTTTTGAGGCAATATAACACAAATATAGAGAGAGAGTGTGAGAATTCCAGAGAGAGAGAGAGAGATGTTTTGTCTCTAAAATTGCTGAACCTCTGTAAGCGGAGAGGAGCCTCCCCTTATATAGAGAAATGCAATGCAAAGCTTGTTTACCAAGCTTGAAAAAGGCCTCCATCCCTCCATACATGGAGGATGGCTCAGTCAAAACTAGCTGGCTCAAAAGATCTAGCACGAAATCTGCTGAAACAAGGTGTTCTACCGGCCATCAGTGGTGGCCGGCAGTGCCTCATTGATGGCCGGCAGGCTTCATCAATGGCAGGTAGGACTAAACTCAAGGCCGACAGTGCCAAAAGGTGACCGGTAGTGCCTCAAAAGAAGCATGCTGAAAGGACCAACACATGGTCCAAAAATGGGGCAGAAAGGTGTAGGGTTTGGAAAGCTCAAACCTGTGACGTTCCGCTGCGAAATTCGAGTACTCGACGAGCAAGCGAACTTGTCATTGGATGTACCTGCAAGAACATCCAAGTCTCGAAGACGGTCAAAAATGGGGTGTCTACAGTTGGCCCTCTTTGACAGAACTCAAAAGTCACAAAGTGACGGGAGTGAATGTCGAAGCCCAGAGACGACCCATTTTTGACAAGGCCGAAGACTTAGACAAACATTCAAGACAACAATATAGATGCGCCCGCAGGCTGGGGCAAAATGCAAATGACATTCACGATGCAAGAGCATAACTTATGATTATGCAGAGAGGGCCGTAATGAAACATCTAGATGCAAATGTTACGCAAAGAGATGCTACAACAAACTCATACATAAACAAGTAAGTAAACACGCTACTCGTGGGAATTACAGACTGAACCACATTTCATGCAGAAAGGATGTAAGAGAATTATGTAATCTTAGTGAACGTGCGATAGATACACAAAGTGAGCATGTGTGATAGATACAGAAAGTGAACGTGTGATAGACACACAAAAGTGAGCATGTGTGATAGATACACAAAGCGAATGTGTGATAGATACACAAAAGTAAGCATGTGTGATAGATACATAAAGCGAACATGTGATAGATACACGAAAATGAACAAAGTGTGATAGATACACTAAGCAAACGTGTGATAGATACACAAAGTGAGCATGGTGCGATAGATACACTAAGCGAACGTGTGATAGATACACAAAGTGAGCATGGTGCGATAGATACACTAAGCGAATGTGTGATAGATACACAAAGTGAGCATGGTGTGATAGATACACTAAGCGAACGTGTGATAGATACACAAAGTGAACATGTGTGATAGATACACAAAGTAAGCGAAGTGTGATAGATACACAAAAGTGAACAAAGTGCGATAGATACACTAAGCGAACGTGTGATAGATATACAAAGTGAACATAGTGTGATAGATACAGTAAGTGAACATGTGTGATAGATACACAAAAGTGAACAAAGTGTGATAGATACACTAAGTGAACATGTGTGATAGATACACAAAAGTGAACACAGTGTGATAGATACACTAAGTGAACATGTGTGATAGATACACAAAAGTGAACAAAGTGTGATAGATACACTAAGTGAAGAGAGTGTGATAGATACACAAAAGTGAACAAAGTGTGATAGATACACTAAGTGAAGAGAGTGTGATAGATACACAAAAGTGAACAAAGTGTGATAGATACACTAAGTGAACATGTGTGATAGATACACAAAAGTGAACAAAGTGTGATGGATACACTAAGTGAACATGTGTGATAGATACACAAAAGTGAGCAAAGTGTGATAGATACACTAAGTGAAGAGAGTATGATAGATACACTATATGAACAAAGTGTGATGGATACACTAAGTGAAGCAAAGTGTGATAGATACACTATATGAACAAAGTGTGATGGATACACTAAGTGAACAAAGTGTGATAGATACACTAAGTGAAGCAAAGTGTGATAGATACACTAAGTGAGCAATCTTAAACGGAACTTCTTTGAATGAACTGTACATACCATGTCGCCTGGTTGCACTAGCTTCAACTGAACCGTACATACAATATCGTGCCTACATAAGAAAGAAACTTAACAGGTACAATGTAATACAATGCATGTTCTATGCAAGATCAATCAGTATGTTCTATGCTAGACACTAAATTCATGTTCCATGCGAATGCGAGAAGTGCATATTCTATGCAAGATAATCAACGATGCATATTCACTGCCAGATAATCAACGACACACATGATATGCAACATGCATGTTCTATGCAAACATGATAATGCATATTCTATGCAACAATTCAAAACGTATGCTCCATGCAACGTTAAAAGCAATGCACATTCTATGCAACGACAAAAGCGAGTGTGCTAAAGACGACTCAAAGGCCACCTCCGATTTACCTCTCGGAAGAGTTGCCACATGTGAAAAAGGATACACCTTGTTCGTGTTGATGAGCGATGACCATCGCGCATTATGCTGTTGGGGGTCTTATGCTTTTCTTGGTTACATTTCCAAACCACAGATACAACTTTCTTCCTGGCCATGTTCACAACTTTCCCTATTCTCCAACGGGGTGACAGACTAGGTTGGTTCAGTATCCAGAATTGAGGTGCATACACATGCTATCTCAATCTATGGGGCTGCCATACAGATTTCAAGCCGGGGATACACCCTTGGGTATTTAAACCAGATTTTAGTCTCGAAAATTCCGAACCTTTACGTTCTATGCATCAGCCATTCAAACTCTAGTTTCCACTGTTGCAATTGGTCTCCTAGGAACTCATTGCAAACGCAGCTAAGATGCCTCTGGCAGGGACTGGTACTCAGAGAGAGCACTTCTGATCGCCGTTCTGGCATGAAGCAGGCTTGAACTTGAGGTAGAGGCACACTCACACTTCGAAGCGCTGACAAGGCCTGGAGAGGTGCATATAGAATGCAATCACGGAACTTCCTGAAGTTGAAACACACTAAGATGCTCCAATTTTCCCCCCTTTTCTTTTGCTTCGCAGTCCGGAACCTAAGTAGCTTCAGATAGGTCCTTGTTTTGACTGTTCTCATATGACCTAGGTTGAACCCTGCAGTTTTATGAAAGAAAGAATCCTGTTTTGCACAATATGTAGAGAACGACACAGCACTCTGAGCACAAAATGATTTATTTTGAAATTGAATTTGAGAAATGAGTTCTTAACCAGGTATTGAGCCCACAACTGACCATAGTCAAAATGACTTAACAAAGGAAAACAAAGGTAAAACAACCTAAACACATCTATAGACACTCGAAATGACTCAAACAAGACTCAAGACAAACAAAAACACACACACAATGTTCCGATGTGTTACAAAGGCGAGAGACCCTCTTAGTTCACGGGGGGGCTGACAGCTTCTCCAGGTATTGTTTCCCATCCCTTCTCATTTGTGATTCTCACATCACTCTGGCACTCAATCTCTAGTTTTATGAAAAAGCCCTTTTCTCACTTTTTCTCTCAACGCACATCTCTATTCTTCAATCTCTTATATTTTTTATCCCTCCCCTGGGTGGTCGATGGATAAACAGGAAGTTGTGGACTCGTGCCCCTAGTATTCAACTAGATTCTTCTTCTTGCGCTCACAGCCAGTGAGTTCCTCCCACAGAGGAGTTGAGCTATAGTTGGGTATGCAGTTGCAGACACCCCATTTTTGACCGATCTTAAGACTTAGACATCATCGATTGAGCGCTCGGTGATGGTGCATGTTATGCTCGCTTCGAGTCTCCGGAGTTTTGGCTGAGAGCCTTGCCTCCGGGCCTCTAAACTCTTTTGTGCTTTGGCTCGGTTTGTGGACCGAATCTTGTTTCTCTTCCCGGAGGGAGGAAGAGGTCTTGTAGACCATCTCCTTGTGGTTGTAGACCACTTTTCGTGGTTGTACACCACTTTTCTCGCTTGGAGACTAGTTTCTGGTTTTCGGAGCCTTCGGCCACGCGCCTTGGCTCGGGACCGCTTAACGTTCTCCGTTGGCGTGGTTTTTGAACCATGCCTTGTTGCCTCTGCCTAGAGGAACACTGTGGTCTGGGAGACCACTTTTGTGGTTGCATACCACTTTTGGTGACCGTAGGCTAGTTTTCGGTGCTTTCGACTGCGTGCTTTGCCTCCCGATCTCTCGCCTTGCATCTGTTTTGGTTTGTTTTTTGTTACAAACCTTGTTTTCCTTGTTTGGAAGGTGGTACAAGTGTGGGAGACCACTTTTTCTCCTTGGAGACCGCTTTTCCTTCTGCCAGCCAGTTTTCTAGTCGGATAACTGGCTTGCTTGGTCTTTGAGCCACTTTTTATGGTCGGCCACCACACCACTAGCTTTCTTTCATGCCCTGGACTCTCTCCCACCATGGTTGACCAGTTTGTGTCTTGGAAGACCACTTGAAGTGGTCGTCCGACCACTTTAAGTGGCAGGTCGGCTGCTTTTTGACACCTTTTTGGAGATATTTTCCTCCAGCTGTGCCAGCTGGAGGGCATTAGAGCTATCCTCCATACACGTATATGGAGGGATTTGTTTGAAGCTTAGCTTCTCCAAGAAGCTTTGCCTTTTAGTTTCTATAAGAGGGAGGCTCCTCCTCCCTCCTCTAGGTTCAGAAAAACTTCCTTGAGCCATACATATAATCTATATCTATACATCTTCATTTCTCTCTTGTTTTGTGCCTTAAAGTGTAGATTTGTCTCACTTTTGTACACAAACACACACTCAAACACCTTGATTGTGTTGCTGAGGCTTCTTGAAGTTGTTTTTGGTGTTCTTGGGTTGGTTTGAGCTTGGAAAACTTGCTGAAGTTGCAGTTATAAAGGAGGTCTTCAAGGGTGAGTCTTTAGCCCTTAAATCCCCCATTCTTGCTTAAGATTTTAGCCCTTCTTGCATACTTTTTTAAGCTTAGCTCTTAATTGGAAATAGTTCTGTTTTTGCATGCTTAAAGTAGTTGGTTAAGGTCACTTTTTCATTTGGGGTGATTTGCCCCCTCTTAGGCCTTGTTAGGCCTTATTTCGAGCCATCCCTTTAGGCTCTTGTTGAAGCCTTTGCATGACCTTTCTACCACTAAAATGCAAAGGATTTTCAATGGTGGAAATGTGGTTTTGGTGTCCTAAATAGGAGAGGGTCATCCCCTCTCCTTGTATTGTGTTTACTTGCTTTGAATGCCTCATGTTTGAGCACCTTTGTTAAGCTTGTGTTGGCCATATCCAAGCTTGTATTTGTCATTATTTTGCTGTGGCATACCACTATTTTACTTGGTTTGGTCACTCCATGCATGATTAATACACTTGTAGTGTAAATCACACAAACTAGTCTTGTATGCCTCATGAAGTAGCATGTCATTCTAGCTTGTTTTCTTTACATTTCAGCATGTTTTTGGTGATGTTTTGCCATGTCATGACTCTATTTTGATTTGGTTTGGTTGGCCCTTGCATGCTGCATGCACCTGTAATGCAATTCCATGAAATAGCCTAACATGCATCATGCTTTAACATGTCATTTTAGCATGCTTTTGGCTTAACTTAAGGAAGATTTTGTTCATATTTTACCATGTTTAAGGTCTGATTTTAGTTTTTTTGGCCATGCATGACTTGCTTTGTATAGCTTTGGTTCAATCTAGCTTGTTAGCTTTGTGTATTGAGTCCACTAGCATGCATTACTTGGACTATTTTAATGATTTGGCATTATTTATTATGTGATTTCAGTCCATGTTTCATGGCCATGCATTCACATTTTCCACTCATTCAATGCGTTGGAGGGTTGGTCCTTTATGCCTTAACATGAATCATTGCTTATGCCTTCATGCCATAGCTGGCGAGCCATCATTTCAATGTGTTTTTGGGGTTATTTTGCCATGATATAACTCTAATTTTTATTGCTTAAGTCATTCCATGCTTAGTCTTAATAGGTGTCGTGTAATCCACCTTATTTGCCTGGCATTCATCATGCCTTATGCCCTTCATGCTAGCTCATTTTGGCTTCCTTCCATGCATGTTTTAGGCTCATTTTGACATGTTCTAGGACTTCTTTGGGTTGCCTTGGTCACATGCTTCATGTTTTGTATACTTGTAGTACAAATGCTCTTGCTTGCCTCAAGCTTTGAGCACCATTGCATGCTTCATTTGTGTTGTGTACCTGATTTGGCATCATTTAACATGACATTTCAGAGCTTATAGCATTGCCATGTTCCTACCTCAATCATGCTTTAAGTGCCTTTGAGTGTTATGCATCGTTGCCTAGTTTATGCCTTAGCTTGTATGCTTGCATGCCTGGGCCTTTGAGCCCTCATCTCTGCATGTTCAGGTCCTTATTTTGACCTACTTGACCTCTGTCCATGCTTAGTTCATGCATTTGTGCCATGTATTGCATGCCTCCTTTGTAGTCCTCTTTACTAGCTTCATGCTTTAAGGACCCTAGCATGCCATACTTGTGTTGTTTGAATGATTTGGTATCATTTCTTACCTCATTTCAGTGCACTTAGTGTTGCTACACTTCCATGCTTTTCACTTTTTAAGTGTTCTTGAGAGTTGCACCTTAGTGCCTTAATTGGTGAGCCAATTGGCATGCATGCTTATATGTGTTTTCGTTGCCTTCATTTTAGCATTATGGCATCTGTTTTGGCATGGCTGAGGTCTACCCACATCCGGTTTAAGCCCATTGAGCATTGTGTATGCCATGTCACATCGCATCGTGCATGTTATGTTGTTGTTTGCATTGTGCATGCCATGCTCTTGATTCGCATGGTGTATGGCATGATCATATTGCATTGAGTATGCCATGTTAGTCATTGCATTGTGTATGCTAGTTACCATTTGCATTGTGTATGCTAGTTTTCATGAGCATTGTGTATGACATATAGTTCATTCGCATTGTGTGTGCTAGTATGATTAATTGCATGTTTGCATGCTTGTCCCTCCCATGTTTGTATGCTTGAGTCGCATTGTGTATGCCATGTTATGTGTTGCATTGTTGTTTGGAATAGGTGTTAGTCCAAACATGAGGAACGAGGGACGTTTCATACTTCAAGTGATGAAACATGCCTCAATTCTCGGTCGCCGACGCTCTTGATCATACATGATAGAGTTCTAGGCTTTATGTGTTTACTTGTGCATTCATTTTACATTGAATTGTGCAACTTCGCCTCTCGGTCATCATGCATTGAAACGCGCGATTGGTGGCCCGAGGGTCGAGAACTGCACTCCCTTGAGTTCATGACATGCTAGGGAGGGTGGTTGTGCACACATATCTTGCAAATACATTGCCATCCCCTTTCTTGCTCTCTGTTGCAGCAAACTGGAATTCAGCAGCAACAACTGGCCGGCCAGCTAGAAAAACTAGCTGGCCGACCACTTTTTCTGTCTTACAACAACAAAAAGTGGTCGGCAGGTGCCTGGAGAGACCAAAAGTGCTAGGCCACCCTCCCACAGTTCTCCCAAGATGAAGTTTCAGCTTTCTGGAGCTTGGTGCAGTATTCTGAGGGCAAATGAAAACAGAGGCAAATCGGGGCATCGCATTGGATTTCTGAACGAGGCGATCGGGCTTGCATGCATTCCTCTCCATCTAAGACTCCTAATTTACTGCTTTCCTTAGCTGCAATGCTTAGATAGCTTGCTTTTGCTTTGGTTTGTACTTTAATAGTTAATGCGTTAGCTATTTTAATTTGTTTTGTAATAATTAGTTAACTAGGATTAGTTAATTAATTTGTTGTGTAATAATTAGTTTAATTAGCTTAGATTAGCTAGTTAGCTTCTTATTTAGTCCCTCTTTTGAGAGGGCGTATTGTTGTAATAAGCATGCGTATGTGTGATGCATGTCTTCCAACCTCCATTTCTTTCTCCCTTTTACTTAACTGCTTACGATGGTTAGTTTTAGGGCATATTTCATTTTGCATGCCTTATGCTCGCATGTTTGCATCATTCATCTGCCTTGCATGCACCAGGCTCAGCGCATCATACTAACTGCATCAAAATCCTCGATTTAGCCTACTTGCGAGTAGCAAACTCCAAATCATTTTCAACAAAATTGAGCATGCAATGTTTTGTTCCAAATTAGGTGATCTAGTCTATACTTGTTTGTTGTGCGCATCACGTAGTAAGATTAGCTAATTAACCAGAATAAGAGCACATATGTTTTCAAAAACAAAATATCATGCTTAGTACAGGCCGATCTTTGATTGGGCGAGCGGGGGTGCTCATTACATGACCTTCCCCTCTCGTACCCAAGTTCCCGAGCCGAGGCAACTTTGGTGATGATGGACATGTGACCTTAGGCACGAGTCAGGGTTTCCCAAGTTCCCCCAAAATAAAATATTTAGGTGGCGACTCATTATCTAGCAAAGCAGTCCATGTTTGGCACTTCTTTATTAAAATCAATTTTCCAAAACGATTTGTTGGATTTGGAATCTTTGGTGATTTATCGGTCTCACATCGCACATTGTGAGATTAGATTCAAAACCGTGACATTGAGTCCAAATTGTAGTATGCTCGGAATAAGACGAGATTCGCGCCCCTTGCGCGCGCGGATGTCAGGGAGTTCCAGGGAGCGCGTCTATAGTTTCTGGCGACTCTGCTGGGGAATTAGAGAACTTGACTCAAACTCATGATATCTTGTTTTGACTACACTTATGTGTCTCTTTGCATTGCATTTGCATTGGTGCGCTTAAGACACCGTGTTTGCCGTATGCTATTCCTGAACGGTTTGCCGGAGGCCTACTTTGAGAAGCATGCCATAAGGCTGACCGATTGCGGGCTTTGCCACGACGGGAACACAAACCTCGGTTTTTATCGGGGCACCCTTTTTCACCATTCGACCTAGTGCATATCGGAATCCATAGTGACTATTCCAAACTAGGACAAGTTGCTTACCCGATTGTAGGTTTTTGAAACCGCTGTGTGCGTAGTGAAACCCTAGCTCCTGACAAAATAGGAAAGGGAAACTCTACCCCAACATAGGGGTGTTTTGGCTCTTACTTGCATGATATTTGCTGTCAGAGTGTGCCTCTACAGGGTTGTGTGTATCAGTTTGCAAGTCTGGATATCAGGCCTGCGGGCATCAGTATTTGAAGAATCAGTTTTACCTGAGGGTATCAGTTTACAAGCAGAATTTGGGGGCATAAATCAATAGAGAGTGCAGTCATTCAACTATGCTCGTATCTGTTTTGGTGAAATTGGGCTGAGATGCTGCCTGTTTTCTCTTTTGCTTAGTAGTCTTGGGAACCGTAGCTTTAGAAGGCTCTAACATCCCCTGAGGTTCATTACGTTTGTGCTGATAGATTTTGTCAGGTCAGAGATTCAGTTCGAGAGCAGTCGGTATTTTCCTTCGCTAAGGCAAGGCAGAGAAAGGCGAATCAAGGCTCACTGGTTCATCTGATCCCTTAGTCACTAGTCACATCACCTCTGTTCTGTTCAGCAGACTCGTGATGACGCAAAATTCAGAAGAAATTTTTGTCACGGTAGCAGCATTAAACCAGCAAATCGCCATGCAGGGTGAGACCGATGTTGAAATGCAACGCCCACCCAGGTCACCTGCTGCACATCCAATCTGGGAACCCCAATTATTCCAAACCCATGAGCCCACCACTTTTGAGCTACTGGGAATGATTGACGATCTTCAGAGGTCTGTGGCTGATCCAGTCTTCGGAATGTCAGCTCTGCCATCGATCATATCACATGCTGGGAGCTTCATAGCAGAAGAGCCCCCACTATTGGGGCGGATTGTAATTGAACTCAGCCAACCTGAAGCCTTCCCCAGTTCCGGTAATAACATGTCAACAACAACAGGGCTTCGCACTGATGTAGCAACCCAAACCTTCGACCAAGCTGAGGCGAGCAGTAAGAACAAGGTGGGGGCATACACTGATCCCTATGAAAAACTTTTGCAGGCTGTTGAGGCTTTGAAATCCGGGGGACTGAACAAACAGCAAGTGCTCGTAGTTGCTACAAAAACTGTGGATGATACCTTTGTCACTCAGAACGAGTGCAGTTCGAGCCAAGGGGAAAATCGGAAGAAAGGCTGTCGTACCAGAACTGTTACTCCCAACCCTAATTCTACACCTGGGAAAGATCAGAAAACCAAGCTAGCACCTGCTGACCCATTTTCTAGTGCATCCAGTAAAAATCCACAAACCTCAAAGTATCAACCCCGAGGTTGCAGGGTCTTCCATGCCCACTATATGCCTTTGTCCAAGGGTCTTCAAATCCTTTTTGAAAAGGGGCATCTTAAACCCCTCGAGCCTCGGCCTCTCCCTGCTCGTCTTCCACCAGGTCATGATACTACCCAGTACTGTGCGTACCATCAACAGACCGGTCACAGCACCGACAATTGCTTCCGTATTCGCCATGAAGTACAGGACTTGTTTGACAGCGGGGTCGTCCTCCCACCGAGCTCAGCAAAGTCTATCGTTACTGGATCAGTGAACTTGGGGGATAGTATGAGTATGTGATCAAGGGATGAACCACCTGCGGGCGGCGCTCAGTTTACTACAGATGTGGCGTATGGCACGCACTGTTTTGACCATTTGCGAATGCTAGTTTTGTACTTTCTGGCTTGGGTATTGAGTCAGTTTTGTTGTGTTGTATTGAGTCTGTCTCTTTGTTTTGAGTCAGTCTTTTTGTTTGGGGTCAGTCTTGTTGTATCGAGTCAGTCCTATTGTATAGGATTCGAGTGATTCTGGGGGAGTTACCTCGGATATCACTATTTTGTTTTGTGTTTGTCTTTTCACTTTCTTTTGAGTCTGTTTCTGTCGTGGAGCCAGTTACACCAAAAGATCTGAATGAAACAGCAGTGGTGTTCATGTTTTTGTGCTTAGTTCTGCTTTGAGCCTGTTGTGCCAGCAAGTTTAGAATGAAACGGCAGTGCATTCCACCTGCTTTTCTGTGCCTTTTAAATCATTACATTGACCTAAGTTTTTCAAAAACTTTTTGAACATTGTGTTGAAAACAAAGAGGAAGGAATTCCTCGGGATTTGCAAAAATTTGATCAATTGAGAGGAAGAGAGGCATGCTAAGCCCTTAATGAATGAGATCATGTTTGTTAATATGAGTACTGAGAAGGATCCTGGCTTGATCCAGATTGGTTCTATATTGTCTTCAGCGCGAGCAACTAGTCGTTTTCTTAAAAGATTTCAAAAAAATGTTTTGCGTGGTCCTGCCAAGACCTGTGTGGAATCGTTCTTGAGATTGTGCAGCATAGGATCGTTCTCTGCCTCGAGACTCTACCCCTTCGCTTTCAAACCTTTGAAATTGGAGCCAGAATGTTCAACGGTCAATCACAATGTGAGGCCTGTGTGGCCAGATCAAAAGCAACCCTCGAACAAGAGGCAAGAAAGTCAGATCAAGAAGGTCAAACGTCGTCAAAAGAAGCTTGCAAAGCTGGATGAGGAGTAGCCCCTCGAACTAGGGGCAAAAGATGTCAGATTATGCTCGAAGAGTCAAAGATGAAGATCGGCAAGACTGCCAAATCCCAGAAGGGAGGAAAGAAGGAAGTTTTGATTAAGGACAATCGAGTTCCCATCCACAACACTAGGGGCAAATTCAGCCCCCCATTGGATGGACTCCAACATCATCAGCGAACAACAGCCACTCTCCTGGATTCATATGGCTTCGAGATCTCAAAACCATTTGACATGGACAAAGCTACACTTTTACCCTTGAGGGGCTCGCTGGGCAAAAAACCCGGAAGGGCAACCCAGGCAAAAGTTAGAGCAAGAAAGAACAAAAAGAACAAAAAAAAAAGAAAGAGAGAAAAATGCAAAGAACAAAAAAGAATGAAGAAGAAAAGGTGAAAAAAAGAAATGAAAAGAAAAGAAAAACAAAGCTCGCAAGGTTGAAAACCCGGAAGGGCAGCCTTGGCAAAAGTTAGAGCGCAAAATGAGAGGTTAATACCCGAGTGTACCTTAACCGGAACTATGTACGGCTTGATTCCCATGTTTTTGATACGTAGGCAACTTCATTTTGAAGTCCAGCCATAAACACTTCTAAAATCAATGGTGTCCATGTAATGGTTCTGATCATCTTTCCCATTTCTGTATCCAAGAGTTCGGTTGTGACCTTCATTATGAGTACTGGGTACAGTGTGCTATGGCGTTATCCAAGCAAGCGGCAACTTTCCATCGCCGTTCATTGTGCTGCGGTGCTATTCAAACAAGGGACAACTTTCCATTGTCGTGCAGTGCCATTTAGGCAAGGGGCAATTTTCCATTGCTTCCGATTTGAGGTTGTGCATCTCAAGAGTAGGCTCCGTGCTCGTTGAGTAGTGGCTGTTTGCAAAAATAATTTTTCAGAATTTTTACTGAGGTTGACTAATTTTCTCGAAAATTATTCCATTTTTCCAAAACTAGACCATTTCTTGGACCCAAAAAAGGAAAATTTTCAGTGCTCATAACCTAACTTGCATGATTTTGAATCAGAAAATTGAACAAGTATGTTAATCTAACTCTCATGTTGGTCAAAATTGTTTTAGTAGAAAGCCAAAACAAAAAATGGTCAAAATGATGAACTAGGGGCACAGTTGAGTCAGGCGTTCTGTCTTTTCCCCCATTGTCAACATACTTGCCAAGAAGGGCACTTTACTCGCCACAAAGCGCACAACTGAAGCTAACAACAAAGGGCTAAAAGCTCTCTCAACCTCCAAGCAACGAGGTATCAAGCCAAGTGCGAAGCACGAATTGGAATGGATCAAGATACTCTACTCCCTCATCTAGGGCATCGACTACACGTCACCGGAAGAAATAGCTGCGAGCTGATGATGTCGGGCATGAACCCACAACTTCTTGTTTATCCATCAACCACCCAGGGGAGGGATAAAAAATGAGAGATTGAAGAATAGAGAGATGTGCGTGGAGAGAAAAAGTGTGAAAAAGGGCTTTTTCAGAAAAACAGAGCCTGAGGGCCGAGTGATGTTAGAATCACAATTGAGAAAGGGTGGGAAACAATGCCCGGAGAAACTAGCTCCTCGTCAACCGAGAGGTCACTTGCCTTTGGAACACGTCTAAGTGTCGTGTGTGTTGCTTTGTTTGTCTCGATTCTTGTTTTGAGTCGTTTTGGGTGTCACTAGATGTGTTTAGGTTGTTTACCTTTGTTTTCTGTTGATGAGCCATGATGCGCTGTGTTCAGTCGTAGGCTCAATACCTGGTTGAGAACTCATTTCTCAATTTCAAAATAAAATCGTTTTGTGCTCAGAGTGCTATGACATTCTCTACATTTGTGCAAAACATGATTTGTTCTTTCATAAAACCGCAGGGTTCAACCCAGGTCATGTCAGAATAGTAGAACTATGACCTATCTGAAGCTATATGGGTTCCAGACTGCAAAGTGAAAGAAAAAAGGGAAAATTTGGAGCATCCGAGTTTCTTTCATTTTCTGTATGCTCCGTTAGTACATCCAGTATGTTTAGAATGAGCTGTGTGTTCAGAATGGGCACTGTGCCGTATGAGCTGTGTGTTCAGAGTGGGCACTGTGCTGTATGAGCTATGTGCCGATTAAAACCAAGTTATGTGTTATGGGATGAGTGTTCAGAGCGAGCAGTGTGCTGTACGAGTTATGTGTTCAAAGTGAATAGAATATTGTGTTGACCTTTTTCATGCTAGAATGGAAATCAGAAGTGCTCTCCCGGAATACCAATCCCTGCCAGGGGCATCTTGGCCGTGTTTGCAATGAGTTCCTAAGAGATCAACTGTGACGGTGGAAACTAGAGTTCGAATGGCTGATGCCTGGAACACAAAGGTTTGGAATTTCCGAGACTAAAGTCTGGTTCGAATACCCAGGGGTGTATCCCCGGCTTGAAATCTGTATGGAAGTCCCATAGGTTGAGGTAGCGGGTATGCATCTCGATTCTGGATACTGAATCAACCTAGTCTGTCACCCCGTTGAAAAATAGGGAAAGTTGTGAGTATGATCAGGAAGAAAAGCGGCATCCGTGGTTTCCCTAGCAGATGTTGCTCCTTGTCAGCGTTTCAGAACCTTTGAACTGTGAGTTGAAGGTAAGAGTTCAAAAAACACAAGGGGTGATCCCTGTCATAGTAGAGCGGTTTATTGCCACTCACCCCGTAAAGTGCTTTCTAAAGTGCTGCTTTGTTTATTTATTACATTCTTTTAGCATTGTGCATTGTATTGCATTATACCTATCAATTTTTTTCTCATTCATGCACAGTATTGTCTGTACTGTTCATTCGGAGAAGTTCCGGTTCAATTTGACTGATACCCTTCTCCTCTCGCGTTTGGCGCACGTTTGGATATCTTTCCTCTCTTGCGTGTGATACGCTGAGAGATGCTCCCTTTCCTCTCTTGCGTGTGATACGTTGAGAGATGATTCCTTTCCTCTCTTGCGTGTGATACGCTGAGAGATGCTCCCTTTCCTCTCTTGCATGTGATACGTTGAGAGATGCTTCCTTTCCTCTCTTGCGTGTGATACGTTGAGATATGGTCCCTTTCCTCTCTTGCGTGTGATACGCTGAGAGATGCTTTCTTTCCTCTCTTGCGTGTGATACGCTGAGAGATGCTCCCTTTCCTCTCTTGCGTGTGATACGATGAGAGATGTTTCCTTTCCTCTCTTGCGTGTGATACGCTGAGAGATGCTTTCTTTCCCCTCTCGCGTGTGCTACGCTGAGAGGTTTTTCCCTTTCCTCTCTCATGTGTGCTACGCTTAGAGATTTTCCCTTTTCCCTTCTCGCGTGTGCAATGCTGAGAGGTTTTCTCTTTTTCCACTCTCGCGTGTGCGACGCTGAGAGATTTCCCTTTCCTCTCTCGCGTGTGCTACACTGAGAGGTTTTCTCTTTTTCCTCTCTCGCGTGTGTAACCCTGAGAGATGCTCTCTTTCCTCTCTTGCGTGTGATACGCTGACAGATGCTTTCTTTCCTCTCTTGCGTGTGATACGCTGAGAGATGCTTCTTTCCTCTCTTGCGTGTGAAACGCTGAGAGATGCTCCCCTTCCTCTCTTGCGTGTGATACGCTGAGAGATGCTTTCTTTCCCCTCTTGCGTTTGATACGCTGAGAGATGATTTCTTTCCCCTCTCGTGTGTGATACGCTGAGAGGTCCACTCTCTTCCTTTCTGAAACATGGGGATACGTCCCTAGGTTTCCTTCTTTCCGAAACACGGGGATATTTCCCCATGTTTCTCCTCATTTTGAAATACGGGGTACGTCCCTATGTTTCTTCTTCTTTTCGAAACACGGGGATACGTCCCCTTGTTTCTCTTTCTTTCCGAAACACGGCAATATGTCCCCGTGTTTCTTCTTCTTTCTGAAACACGGGGATATGTCCCTGTGTTTCTCCTTTTCTGGTTTAGAGCATTTGGAATACGTTCCAATGCTCATACCATTCTGAAACACGGGGATATGTCCCTGTGTTTCTCCTTTTCTGGTTTAGAGCATTTGGAATACGTTCCAATGCTCATACCATTCTGAAACATGGGGATATGTTCCTGTGTTTCTCTTTTTCTGGGTTAGAGCATTTGGAATACGTTCCAATACTCATACCATTCTGAAACACGGGGATATGTCCCTGTGTTTCTCCTTTTCTGGTTTAGAGTTTTTGGAATACGTTCCAATGCCCATACCATTCCGAAACACGGGGATATGTCCCTATGTTTCTTTTTCTTTCCGAAACACGGGGACATGTCCCTATGTCTCCTTCTTTCCGAAACACGGGGATATTTCCCCATGTTTCTCCTCATTCTGAAATACGGGGTACGTCCCTATGTTTCTTTTTCTTTCCGAAACACGGGGATACGTCCCTGTGTTTCTCTTTCATTCCGAGACACGGGGATATGTCCCTATGTTTCTCCCTCTCTCCTTCTTCCTCACACGATTTCAGCGTGTTTGGAATTTGTTGACCTCTTCTCACGATTTCAGCGTGGTTAGAGTTTGGTTCTTCCTCACACGATTTCAGCGTGTTTGGAATTTGTTGACCTCTTCTCACGTTTTCAGCATGGTTAGAGTTTGGTTCTTCCTCACACGATTTCAGCGTGTTTGGAATTTGTTGACCTCTTCTCACGTTTTCAGCGTGGTTAGAGTTTGGTTCTTCCTCACACAATGTCAATGTGTTTGGAATTTGTTGACCTCCTCTCATGATTTCAGCGTGGTTTGAGTGTCCCTTTCCTCACACGATTCCAGCGTGTTTGGAATTTGTCTCAGGCTGCGTCGTGTACGTGCCTGGGCGGTTGTTTTTGGACCTCCATTCGTGATTTCAGAGTGGTTTGAGTGTCCCTTTCCTCACATGATTTCAGCGTGTTCAGAGTTTGTCTCAGGCTACGTTGAGCACGCTCCTGATTGGTTGTTTTGGGATTTATTTTTCTCCCTCTTTTCATTCCAGTGTGGTTCGAATACGTCCCTGTAGACACCCCATTTTTGACCGTCCTCGGGACTTGGTTGTGCTTGCAGGTACACCCAACAACTAGTTCGATTGCTCATCGAGTACTCGACTATCGCGGCGAAACGTCACCGGTTAGAGCTTCCCGGACCCTGTATCCTTTCTGCCCCATTTTTGGACCTTGACCGGGTCCTTTCAGAGTGGACCCTGTGGTGCACTGCCGACCATGGCTTTGATCCTGCCGGCCACTGGTGAAGCCCTGCCAGCCATCAGTGAGCCATTGCCGGCCATTGCTGATGGCCGGCACCCCCCCTGTCTCAGCTGGTTTTCCTCCAGATCTTTTGAGCCAGCTAGATTTTTGTTTGCTTCCCTCCATACACGTGTATAGAGGGATGAAGCCCTTGCAAAGCTTCTGAAAGAAGCTTTGGCTTTGCATCCTTCTATATAAGGAGGATGCCATCCTCTTTGACAGTGGTTCTGAGCTTTTGAAGAGAAAAAGCTTCCTTTCTTTCTATATTGTGTGTGTTTTGTGCCTAGAAGTTGGATTTCCTTGCACTTTTACACTACAACACTTCGATATACACCACCACCATTGAACCAAGCTTCTTGGGAGGTCTTCTTGAGGTCTGAAAGCAAGCTTTCACCCCCTGAAATTGTTGGTTTCGAAGAGGGTCTTCAAGGGTGAGCATTTTCCCCATTTTTGCACTTTCTTGCACCTTGCTTTAGCCCTGTTTGCATATTGATTTAGGCTTTTCTTATAACTGAAAAAAGTCTTGTTTTTAAGTACTTTTTAAGTTTGGTTAAGGTCATTTTGCTGTTAGGGGTGTGTAACCCCCTTCCTTGCTTTGTTTGGCTTTGTTTAAAGCCATATCTTGGAGCCTCCGAGCTAGGCTTGGTTTGGCCTTCCTACCACTGAAATCTAGTGGATTTTTAGTGGTAAAGGTGTGGTTTTGAGGTCCTAAATCAGATGGGGTAGTCCCCTCTCTTTGTGTTCCTCTTTGCTTGCATTTTTGGCCTTCCAAAGGACCATCCCTCTATGCATTTTTTAGGCTTGGTTCAGGCCTATTTTTGTGACTTCTAGGACCTGCCTTCGCCCTGTCCATGGCTGGTTTGGTCATGTCTTGCTTGCATCTTGCATGTGTAGTGTAACTCCATCCATAGCTCATCAAAGTAGCATGTGTGCTTGGCTTTTGTTGAGTCCATTTCAGTCCATTTTTGGTGATATTTTACCATGCCATGAACCTGTTTTGGGTTGGTTTTGTTACTCCATCCTTGTATGATGCACTTGTAGTGGAAATCCCCTAAACTAGCTTCATATGCTCCATGCCATGCCATGCCATTTTAGCTTGTTTGGTTTACATTTCAGCATGTATTTGGTCCGCATTTGGCATGTCATGACCCTACCCATAGTTGGTTTGATCATCCTTTGCATGATCCATATAGGTGTAGAACAAATCTTGTTTACTAGCCCTTTGTGCATGATGTTTTGACTTATCATACTAGCATATTTTGGCTTTGCTCAAACTTGATTTTATGCTTATTTTGAAGTGTTCTAGGACTATTTTAGGTTGCGATGTCCATATCACTCATGCTTTGTATAGCTATAGTGTAAATACTTAGGCTAGTCTTGGGTTTTAAGGCCCCTGCCATGCCATGCATGTGATGTTTGCATGCCTTACCGTCATTCCACATGCTATTTCAGTCCATGAAATGTTGTTGTTCACTTGCATTTGACATGCCTTGAATGCTTTGTATAGCTTGTGATTTATGCCTCAAGAATGTACTTTTGCGCATGCCACTAAGCCTAAGCCTTTGGCTCATCATTTCAGTACATTTTGGGTCCTAATATACCATGATGTAACTCTGTTTTTGGTTGTCCAAGTCATGCCATGATTGGTTCTAATAGGTGCAGTGCATTGCCTCTGTTCTAGCCTTGCATGTCCTATGTTTTAGCATTGTATGTTAGCTTGCTTTGGCTTACTTCCTTGCATGTTTTAGTCTCATATCAACATGTACTAGGACTATTTTGGGTTGCCCTTGCCATATCCTTCATGCTTTGTATAGCTGTAGTGTAATTGGCCTTGCAAGCTTTGTGTTTCGGTGATTCATGCATGCTATCCTTGAGCTATTTAGATGATTTGGCATCACTTAATACTTCATTTCAGAGCATGTAGCATTACCACATTCCCACTTCACTCATGCTTCAAGTGTCTTTGAGTGTTGTGCATTATTGCCTACTTTAAGGTTTAGCATGTATGCTTGCATGCCTAGGTATTTGAGCCTCCATTCCAGCATGTTTAAGTCTTTGTTTAGACCGAATTAAGCTCTGTCCATGCTTAGTTCATGCATTCATGCCATGAATTGCATGCCTCCTTTGTATTGCTCTTTGTTAGCTTTCATGACTTAGGACCTTCGCATGCTATCCTTGTGTTGTTTAGATGATTTGGCATCGTTTATCATCTCATTTCAGTGCCTCTAGTGTTGTTACACTTGCACATTTGTCACTTCTTAGGCACTTTTGAGAGTTGCCCTTTTAGGCCTCCTTTGATGAACCTTTCGCATTTTGCATGCTTGAGTGTGTTGTGTGGCTTAATCCATCGCTTTGGCCACTGATTTGGGCTTAGTTAAGAGCTGCCCATATTGGTTTAAGTCCATACCTAGCATGTTGTTGCATGCCTGTCTTGCATATTGTTGTATGCTTGCTCCATATTCGCATGTTGTCGCATGCTAACTACATTACATGTTCATTATCCTTCATTTTTCATGCTTAAGTCATATTGCATGATTGGATGATTCAATTTAGTACCGAGCATGCCATGTAGTTCATATTGCATGTTTGCCATGCTTATGTGTTGCATTGTTCGGATTAAGTGTTAATCCGAGCACGAGGAACGAGGGGCGTTTCATACTCCAAGTGATGGAACGTGTCTCAATTCTGGGTCACCGAAGCTCTTGATGATTCATGATAGAGTTCTAGGCTTTACTTGCTTTATTTGTGCATTCATTTTCATATTGATTTGCACAAGTCGGATCTTTGGCCATCATGCATCGGGATGCGTGATTGATGGTCGTGGATCCGACTAGGCCTCTCCCTTGATGTTTTAAGGTGATTTGGAGTGCCATGGTGCATACATGTCTTTGGGAGACCCTCCCTTTTCTCTATTTTGTGGTTCGTTGCAGTTTGGTGTCACAGCACACCAGTGGCCGGCAGCCTGCCACTGATGGCCGGCAGTGTGCCACCCTTGGACGGCAGATTTCCTTCCCTGGTCGGCAGGCCACTGGTGAACTCCCCTGCAGTGTTTTGGTAGGATCCAGCAACAAGCACTGGAAGACACCCTGCAAATAGAGCCTCTAAAGAGCAACCGGAAGGCCTTCCGAAGCGAGGAACCGAAGCGAGCATGCGTGCCTCCCTTCGTCAAACAGAGCCGGAATAGCACCGTTTACTGCTTTTCCTATTTGTTTGTTGTCTTTCATTTGTAGTTTAATTAATTCGTTAATTGATTAAGTTGTGTAATAATTAGTTGTAGCTAGTTATTCAATTTGGTTCTGTAATAATTAATTAGCTTATGAGTTAGTTAATTATGTGGTTTGTATTATTCTTTCGGACCCTCCGAGCGAGGACGCAATTGTAATAAGTGTGCGTGAGTGTGTGCATGTCTTCCAACCCCATTTCTTTCTCCCTTTTATTTAACCGCTTACAATGGTTAGATTTAGGGCATATTTTAATTAGCATACCTTATGCTCGCATGTTTGCATGCATTCATTCGTAATGCACGCACCGGGCTCAGCGCATTATACTAACTACATAGTATTTCAAATCTAACTTGAATATGTGTTATCTGTTGCATTTCACATGCCATCCCAGGATTAGCCGAGCCTATTTTAGTTGCATTTTGCCTGCGATGCATTAGCCATTCTAACATGGACTTGGATCATACATTTGATTACTAACAAGTTCTCTGTTTTGGCTCGGAGTACTCGGTAAGCTTTTTATGCTTTAGCATCTCGCATGAATGTGAATGTTAACATGACAACATGCTTACCATGTGGCTATGTGCTTAGTTGATATAACTGCCTGAATGCCTGTGGGTGAAGGTTGGATTGCTTGAGTTGGAACAGCTCGTTGAAATCCGTGTTTTAGCCTACTTGCGAGTAGTAAATTTCAAACTGTCTTTCAAATGAGCGGATGTGCAATGCTTTGTTCCAAATTAGGCGATCTAATCTATACTTTTGTGTTATGCGCATCACATAGTAAGATTAGCTAATTAACCGGAATAAGAACACATAACGTTTTCAAAACTTGATATCATGGTTAGTAGAGGCCGATCTTTGATCGGGCGAGCGGGGGTGCTCATAGCTGACCTTCCCCAATCGTACCCAAGTTCCCGAGCCAAGGCAACTTTGGTGATGATGGACACGTGGTCTTAGGCAACGAGTCAGGGTTTCCTAAATTCCCCCCTTTTAAAAATATTTAGGTAGCGACTCTGTATCTGGCAAAGCAGTCCATGTTTGGCATTTCTTTCAAAAAAAATTTGTTTTCTCAAAACGATTTGCCGGATTTGGACTCTTTGGTTCAGATTAAGAATCGTGACAATTTGAGTCCAAACTGTAGTGAACCCAAAATGAACAGAACGGGATTTCCCTCCCGGGACGTTCGGGGACGTCTACAGTCCCCCTTTGCATCTACTGTACAATTTTTCATCTCGCTATTTTGCGCTGTGTCCATTACTTACATTGTGCATGCATTTTATCATGCTATTTTGCGCTGTGTCCATTACTTGTATTGTGCATGCATTTTATCGCGCTGTTTTGCGCTGTGTCCATTACTTGCATTGCGCATGCATTTTATCGCACTGTTTAGCGCATCGCGCTGTCTTGTGCACTCGCGCTGTTTAGCGCATCGCGCTGTCTTGTGCACTCGTGCTATTTAGCGTATCGCGCTGTTTTGTGCATCACATAATATCATTCACGCTATCTTGCGCACCTTACGTGCACTTGTTAGTATATTGCATTGTTATGCGTCACACTTAGGTTGCATTGTCAGGCACCCCTTCACTTGCGTTGTCACACACTTTTCACTTGCATTGCTATGCATGTTTCTAATGATATTGTACCTGTTGTACGGTTCATTTGAAGCTGGCGCGACCAGATGAACTAGACGATATTATATGTACAGTTCATTTGAAGCTGGCATGACCAGACATACCGCACGGTATTTTATGTACTCCGCGTGAGACGTAGGGAGAATTGTATAATTCTCTTACATGCTTTCTGCATGTAATGTAGTTTATTTTGTATTCGCTTGCTTAAAACTATTGCATTTATTGTGTATATTTGCTTGGTTACAGCTTTCTTTGCATGATCATAAGTTATGTTTGGCTTCTTCCATTGTCTTTTGCATCTTGCCTCTGCCTGAGGGCACATCTCTTTACTATCTTGCCTGTTTGTCTAAGTCTTCGGCCTTGTCAAAAATGGGTCGTCTCTGGGCTTTGGCATTCACTCCCATCACTTATGACTTTCGAGTTCTGTCAAAGAGGGGCAACTCTCGGTGATGGTGCATGTTATGCTCATTTCGAGTCTCCGGAGTTTTGGCTGAGAGCCTTGCCTCCGGGCCTCTGAACTCTTTTGTGCTTTGGCTTGGTTAGTGGACCGAATCTTGTTTCTCTTCCCGGAGGGAGGGAAAGGTCTTGTAGACCATCTCCTTGTGGTCGTAGACCACTTTTCGTGGTCGTAGACCACTTTTCCCGCTTGGAGACTAGTTTCCGATTTTCGGAGCCTTCGGCCACGCGCCTTGGCTCCGGACCGGTTAACGTTCTCCGTTTGGCGTGGTTTTTGAACCATGCCTTGTTGCCTCTACCTAGAGGAACACTGTGTTCCGGGAGACCACTTTTGTGGTTACATACCACTTTTGGTGACCGTAGGCTAGTTTTCGGGGCTTTCGGCCGCGTGCTTTGCCTCCTGATCTCTCATCTTGCATCCCTTTTGGTTTTTTTTTGGTACAAACCTTGTTTTCCTTGTTTGGAAGGTGGTACAAGGGTGGGAGACCACTTTTTCTCCTTGGAGGACATTTTTCCTTCTGCCAACCAGTTTTCTGGTCGGATAACTGGCTTGCTTGGTCTTTGGGCCACTTTTCTTGGTCGGCCACCACACCACTAGCTTTCTTTCATGCCCTGGACTCTCTCCCACCATGGCCGACCAGTTTATGTCTTGGAAGACCACTTGAAGTGGGCAGCCGACCACTTTAAGTAGCAGGCTGACCACTTCAAGTGGTCGGCTGCTTTTTGGCACCTTTTTCGAGATATTTTCCTCTAGCTGGCACAGCTGGAGGGCATTAGAGCTATCCTCCATACACGTGTATGGAGGGATTTGTTTGAAGCTTAGCTTCTCCAAGAAGCTTTGTGTAGACACCCCATTTTTGACCGTCCTCAAGACTTGGACGTCATCGTTTGAACACTCAGTGATCATCCATGTTCGTGTTTGTTTTGAGTTCTCGGAGGTCTCGGCTACGCGCCTTGCCTCAGGATATCTCAACTTGACTGTCTTGTGCTTGGTTAGACCTAACACTTGTTGGTTTTTGCTTCTGAGGGTAGAGAGTAGCTTGTTAGCTACCCCTGAAACCCACCGGCCTTGGCTTGAGGCCACCGGCCTTGTTCTCTTGCCACCGGCCATTGGTGATGGCCGGTCGGCACTTTTTATGGTCGGCTGACCATTTATGTGGCCGATTGCCTCATCTTCTCGCCGGTACCACCTTTTTGCCTTTTTCAAGCATGGTGCATGCCAGCTGTGCCAGCTGGAATGCACGGACTTGTCCTCTATACATGTGTATGGAGGATTTGCCCCTTTTGCACCCTTTTGATCCAAGCTTCTTGAGGAAGCTTGGACCTTTGTCTTAGCTTCCTCAAGAAGCATGGACCTTTGAGTTAGCTTCCTTGAGAATCTTGACCCCTGTGGGGAAATGGTTTGGAAATACTCTTCAGATCCTGGGAGACGCTCCTGATCCTCAGCTAGTCACCTGTAAAAGCACCAACACTCCGGTCGGGGGTGCCGCGGTTAGCACTCCGACGAGCTAGTCAGTCTTAATGGTCAAGAAAGCTTGTTCACTAAGTTAAGTGGAATTATTCTTACATACCTTTCTAAATCTGAAGCTCTTGTATTTATACTCATTCTCTGGACCTCGGGTCTAGAGCCCACTTTTTACTTATTATCCTTTTGTTTATTCCCACATACATCTCCCCGTCTATTCGGCGATCTCAATGTATTCGGCATCTTAGTTGATTAGCACGGAGCCGACAGTCTCTGACTTCTGGGATACATCCCTTCTAACTCTTCTACATATTCGGCTCCCACAATTGCCCCCCAAGCATTCTCCCAACGTATGTTGGCTGGAGTGCTTGGTTCCGAATTTTGAATACTCAGAACCAAAATTTTGGTGGTTGGGCCTACGAAGCATACGTCTAAGTACGCCCCCTTTTGGTTGTCGTACCGACTTCCCGCCTCTTCGTACGTACCTATTCATTGCGATGTTAAAGATTGGCGTCCCTTCGGATTCGGACTCCGTGATACTGGTCGCTGGGTTGCCTTTTGGATCGCTCTTGCAATTTTATCTCCTCCAATATCTTCTTCATCCTCCGTAAGTTATCCACTTCTTTGCTTCGAAAACTATTCCCAGTTTATTCTTTGGCACATCTGTGTCAACTGTAGGGTATGGCGGAACATTTGAAAGACCTCCTCTCATCAGATTGAATTGTTGGTTTTAGACGCCATTTCTCTATTCCTGATGACGTCCGTCTGTCACTTTTGGCAGACGGCACCCTTGACATGGAGAGGGAGGACGAAACCACGATCGTCTTTCCTCTCTTGTCAATCGCAGAGGGTGGAGTCCGCTTCCCTCTACACCCATTCCTAAGGGTTGTGCTTCGCCATTGGGATTTAATCCCTTCTCAACCTAACGTGAATTTCTTTAGAATTATAATGGGGATTGTAGCGTTGAATCTTCGCCTTGGAATTAACCTTGGCATTCCGGCTATCCGGCACTGCTATGCCTTGGCTAAGTCTTCCGGTCGGCAAGGGCATTATTTCCTTAGAGCTAAGGACACCGATCATCAACTAATCACTATGCTTTCCAGCTCTGGGAAAAGAGTTGATGATGTTATGGTCGTTGTCCAGGGTAACTGGGAATTTGGCAGAGGGGAGGATCGTGTTGACCCTATTCCCAGACGGAGGGGCGAGCCAGGTCACCGAATATTTCCTTGTTTTTGTTATGTGTTCATTTTTATTGTAAAACCTATTCCATTGAAATCTTGCAGCTTCGTCTTGTGCAGGGAGGGGCTTGAAAAAAGTACTATCTTCAACCCACGACGCCGTTCTTTCAGATATTAGGGTTGCTCTCAGGTATTTCGGCCGTCGAAGCCTTCAGAAACAGGGGAGGGCGGCTCACATTCTGCTTTGTTACGAGCCGACATACACAACCTTCTCGGTGGCAGAAAACATACCGATTCCGAAGGGCAAAGATTCCCTTACCGCTCTTATTCTGTCCGACTTCAAAAACTTGAGGCAGGTAGGCTTTGAAGGGTCCGATTCGGAGCGAAATGAGGTAGCTGATATTGCCGAATCAGATCAATCCGAGACCGACTCTCAGGAGGTATTGGATTCTGCCGATCCTCCGTTTACATCGGGATCAGGGGATCTTCCCGTCATAGACTCCGCGGGTATGGCCGGATTGAGTCTGACAAAGCTTGCCAAAAAGGCGAATGCGGAGAGGTTAGCTGCACGGCGAAGAGCGGAGGGCCTTTCGTCTGAAATACCGCCTGCCGCCGAATCTCGACTCCCCCTCCCTGTAGCCGAATCAGAGTCCTTGGGGTTTGTAGAGGAGGAAAAAGGTCAGAATGCCGAATCTCCGTTGGCCGGGGAAGTCGGCCAAAAAGTTGGGGAAAAGGCAGAGAAACGCTCTGCTGACCTTAAGGCCGGTTCAGATGAACAAGGTGGTAAGCGTCCTCGACTGGAGGGATCTGATGGGGTTGTTCCTTTTGTCATTCGTCCAATGGTAAAGGATATGCCGGTTCCCTCTAACGCTTCGGTGCTCAGAGATCCAGAAGTCGCATTCGCTGTGGCTATGTCCGTGTCGTTGCCGTCTGATATGGAGGCTTTCCGGGTGGAACCAGATCTGAATACGACAGCAGTAGCCGCGCAATCGGCACTTCTGGTACGTATTCTGACTTTTCTTCACTTTATCCGCGTACTGTTGAGGTTATGTGTTTGGGTTCTTCCTTTGCAGACCGTCGGAAGGATAGCCGATATGGGACGCCGGCATCTCGACGCCATCAAACAGATTGGCCGCTTACGAAAGCAAGTGGAGGGCCAGAGGAAGAGGGCCGAGCATGCAGTTTTGAGAGCGAACAAGGAAGCTTCTCTGGCCGAGGCAGAGGTAGAGAAGGCTCGCATTGCAGATCAATCCCGAGCGGACGCCGAGAAGAAGGCGGACGCGAGCGAAGCGGCACTGAGATTGTCCCAGAAGGCGATTGCCAACTTGGAGGCTGAGTTGGCTGAAATGAAGGCGGCTGCTTCCAAAGTATTCGAAGCCGGGAAAGATGCTGGGCTCGCCGAATATGTGGACCAGGTCCCTCAGTTCGAAAACAGGGGGTTCAAACATGGCTGGCGTAAAGCCCTTGCTGCAGCTGGAGTTTCACTGACTATGCTAGTGCCGTATGAGCAAGTGGATGTCGAGCCGTTGGAAACTGATTCCGAAGGCTGAGCTGGGCATTTGATTGTTAGGATTTCACAAATGTATTAGGATTTCACAGATGTATTGTTACAATTGTTTTGTCAGACATTTTTGTCCGGGCTTATAGCTCATTTATTTTGCACATATAAAATGTCATGAGTTGTGCTCAAATTTGCTGGTGAAGAATGATATTACTTAATTTTAAGCCCGGACGATCGGATTAAGGAGTCTGCCCTTGCCTTAGGCAGGGAACGAGCCCGCGAAGCCGAATGAGCCGATGGCTCTGAATCGTGGGCTGGCTGAGGCATAAGTTACACGGCGATATCGCTTGAAATATAACCGATTAGATTAATGAATCTGCCCGTGCCCCAGCGATCTTAGGTTAACCGGCAATAGCGCTTGAAATATAGCCGATTATATTAATGAATCTGCCCGTGCCCCAGCAATCTTAGGTTAACCGGCAATAGCGCTTGAAATATAGTCGATTATATTAATGAATCTGCCCTTGCCCCAGCGATCTTCGGCTAACCGGCAATAGCGCCTGAAATATAGCCGATTATATTAATGAATCTGCCCTTGCCTTAGGGCGCGAGCCTGACTAGCCGAATGAGCCGATGGCTCTGAGTTGCGGGCTGGCTGAGGCATAAATTACTCGGCGATATCGCTTGAAAATATAGCCGATTAGATTAATGAATCTGCCCTTGCCTTAGGGCGCTAGCCTGACTAGCCTAATGAGCCGATGGCTCTGAGTCGCGGGCTGGCTGAGGCATAGATTACTCGGCGATATCGCTTGAAAATATAGCCGATTAGATTAATGAATCTGCCCTTGCCTTAGTCAGGGCGCGAGCCTGAGGAGCCGAATGAGCCGATGGCTCTGAGTCGCGGGCTGGCTGAGGCATAAATTACTCGGCGATATCGCTTGAAAATATAGCCGATTAGATTAATGAATCTGCCCTTGCCTTAGGGCGCGAGCCTGAGGAGCCGAATGAGCCGATGGCTCTGAGTCGCGGGCTGGCTGAGGCATAGATTACTCGGCGATATCGCTTGAAAATATAACCGATTAGATTAATGAATCTGCCCTTGCCTTAGGGTGCGAGCCTGACTAGCTGAATGAGCCGATGGCTCTGAGTCGCGGGCTGGCTGAGGCATAGATTACTCGGCGATATCACTTGAAAATATAGCCGATTAGATTAATGAATCTGCCCGTGCCTTAGTCAGGGCGCGAGCCTGAGGAGCCGAATGAGCCGATGGCTCTGAGTCGTGGGCTGGCTGAGGGGCATCCGACGTTTGGCGCTCAGTCTTTCTGACGTTTCCTCGGGGGAGCTGCATGTACCCCAGAATAAATGGGCGAGTTTATGCCAACAACTCGACTCATTTCCATTCAGGCTTGATACAAACCTGGTAGGGGCCAACATTGGCTGGGTTTAGAGGTCAAAATGAATCGCAGAAGCGAGCCTATTCACACGGGAAAAAGAGCATCCATGGATCGGGAAAAACAGCGGCCCCCTAGTCGTCGAAGCAGATCACCCCGAAAGGACGGACAACGGGGAGATTTCCCGCGCCCACGACCGCAAGTTGAGCCTGACGCGGCGCCACGACCGTTGAGTTTTGCGGTTCTTATGAAGAATAGACCAATGACAGAGGCGGATTCTATAATTAAAGACCCAGATGTGGCAGTCGAGTTCGCTCGGCAGATTTTTCCGCCGGAGGTCCAACAGTCGAGGGTCAGACGTCGAGATTTCGAAGTATTTCGGGATGGCATACATGGGGCTGTCAAGGGACTGTATAGCGGTTATGAAGTCAGGATGCGTCTGCGCGAAGCCCGACGCAAGAGTGAGAAAAACAACGAAAGGAATCGTAGTCTGGAGGCTCGCGCGAAAAAGGCTGAGAGTGAGCTTCGGGAGCTGAAAAGTGTTTGAGCGGCCGAGTCGGTGGTGGCCGGTCAAGCGAAAAGCGTGGGGGAGAGAGCGAACCGAGAGGCCTCGGGTTATGGAAGAGGATATCAGGACGGCTTGAAGGCCGGGATCAAGAAGGCCAAATCAGACCTGGCTGAGGAAGTCTGCCGATGCGAAAATCGTGGTTTCAAGCATGGCTGGATCAAGGCCCTTCAAACCGTGGAAGCCCTTGGGCAAGTGGGCATAAATTCGGCTTCGCCCCTATATCATCGGCATTACCTTCCGTATCCCGAGTTCGAATTTGAGAAAAGCGACGACGAAGACATCGAATTAGTGGGCCATAATGTTGAAATAGACTTAGCTGTGAATAAATAGAATTACTTTATTAGCAGCTTTTGAAATGTTTTGCGCGTAATTAAACGCCTTATCTCAATTTATTGTCAGCTTTTGTATGGCGTGATGTAAACGTTCGAATATGCGTCGATCGGCTCGAATTAGGAACCATATAGTTTTCAGTTAAATCGTGGTATCCACGAAGGGCGCTCCGAATCCGGAGACTTATTCGGCCCTTAGATGTCATTCACCCGAAGGGCGCTCCGAATCCGGAGACTTGTTTGGCCAATCGTGGTATCCACGAAGGGCGCTCCGAATCCGGAGACTTATTCGGCCCTTAGATGTCATTCACCCAAAGGGCGCTCCGAATCCGAGACTTATTTGGCCAATCGTGGTATCCATGAAGGGCGCTCCGAATCCGGAGACTTATTCAGCCCTTAGATGTCATTCACCCAAAGGGCGCTCTGAATCCGGAGACTTATTCGGCCCTTAGATGTCATTCACCCAAAGGGCGCTCCGAATCCGGAGACTTATTCGGCCCTTAGATGTCATTCACCCAAAGGGTGCTCCGAATCCGGAGACTTATTTGGCCAATCGTGGTATCCACGAAGAGCGCTCCGAATCCGGAGACTTATTCGGCCCTTAGATGTCATTCACCCAAAGGGCGCTCCGAATCCGGAGACTTATTTGGCCAATCGTGGTATCCACGAAGGGCGCTCCGAATCTGGAGACTTATTCGGCCCTTAGATGTCATTCACCCAAAGGGCGCTCCGAATCCAGAGACTTATTTGGCCAATTGTGGTATCCATGAAGGGCGCTCCGAATCCGGAGACTTATTCGGCCATCAAGAAGCGTATGAGCTGAGGCAGAAAAACGAGAAACTTTTGCATTACAACAGAGTATGTACAAGTACCAAGCCCACAAATCGGGTCATTGGTAAAATTTTCGTCAATGCGTTGAATTCCAAGGCCGTGGCAGGCTTCTTCCTGACATGTCCGAGAGCCGATATGCCCCTGTTCCTGCAATGGAGTCTACTTGATAGGGGCCGTCCCAGTTCTGACCGAGCTTTCCGTCGGCCGATCTTCAGTCAGCTGGAAGTACTTTCTTCAGGACCAGCTCCCCTGGAGTGTATCGGTGCAACTGAACTCGTTGATTGTACGACTTAGTGAGCTGCTGCTGATACCGTGCCATGGAGGCCAGGGCGCGGTCTCTTCGTTCCTCAATTAGATCCAGGTCCAGAGCGAGCATCATGTCATTTCGACCCGTGTCAAAGGCTTGCGATTTCAAAGTCGGGAGGCCGATTTCCAAGGGTAAGATTGCTTGGGTTCTGAAGCATAGAGCAAACGGCGTTTCTCGAGTGGACCTCCTCGGTGTTGTTCGATGCGCCCACAATACACTCGGTAATTCTTCGACCCATTTGCCTTTAGCTCTTTCCAGCCTCTTTTTGATGCCGTCCAAGATGGTTTTGTTGGAGGCTTCGGCTTGACCGTTACTCTGGGGGTACGCGAGCGTAGAGAAGTAAGGCACGATACTGTATTTGTTGCACAGTTCTCGGTATACGTCACAATCGAACTGGGTGCCATTATCTGAGATGAGAGCTCTTGGAATGCCGAATCGCGTAATGATGTTTCTCCATACAAAGCGCTTTATGTCGGCATCTTGTATATGTGTTAAAGCCTCCGCTTCGACCCATTTTGTGAAGTAATCTGTTGCTACAATTAAGAATCGCTTGTTTCCTGGGGCCCTTGGCAACGGTTCTACGATATCAAGTCCCCATTGAGCAAACGGCCAGGGACTGGTGATAGAGTTCAACCCTTCGGCGGGCAAATGGGTTAGTGGGGAGAACTTTTGGCATTGTTCGCATCTTGTAACATAATTTTCTGCGTCGGCTCTCATTGTCGGCCAATAATACCCCTGTGTTATAGCTCGATGGGCCAGGGAGCATCCACCAGAGTGGGCACCACAACTGCCCTCATGTATCTCAGTTAGAAGCTCCTCCACTTTATCCGGGTGTACGCATTCCAAATAGGGACCGGAGAGGGACTTTTTATAAAGCCCTCCTTGTGGGTCCAGATAGTAACGCAGGGCCTTATTGCGCAGCTTGTGTGCTTCTTTTTTGTCCTCTAGGAGTTGTTCAGAAGAGAGAAATCCGGCAATGGGGTCCATCCAGCTTGATGCGGATTCTATAACGTTGACGTGGGCTTCCTCCGAAGGGCCAATACTCGGCTCCGGGATGAAACCTACTTCAATGGTTCGTTTGAGCTCAGAATTGATGACGGAGGCTAGGCATGCCAAGGCATCTACGTGTGTGTTCTGATCATGTGTTATTTGGTTCAGTTCGTGATGATCAAACTTCGTTAGCAAAGAGTTGGCCGTTTTCATATAGGCCGCCATACGGTCATTTTTTACAGCGTACTCCCCCTTTAGCTGGTTGATTACCAATTTTGAGTCACAAAATACTGGCAATCGCCGAGCGCCGAGAATATGTGCATTTCGTAGACCGGCTAAGAGGGCTTCATACTCGGCCTCGTTATTTGATGCTTCGAAGCCAAGCTTGACGGCCTGCTCTATTACTGCGCCGTCGGGAGACATGATTACTACGCCTGCGCCGCAGCCCCGTTGGTTAGACGATCCATCACAGTATAGTTGCCAAATATCACCAACATAAATTCTCCAGCTCGGCTTTGATCGAACTTCAGCCTTTGGAAGAACGTCGGCAGGTTTAAGGTCGGAAAGCCCACCTGTGAATTCGGCAACAAAGTCGGCCAGCACCTGTCCCTTGATTGCGGTTTTGGGTAAAAACTGAATGTCATATTGGCCGAGTTCAAGAGCCCATTTTGAAACACGTCCTGATGCTTCTGCACTCCGTAGTACTGATCGGAGGGGATAATCTGTTATCACCCCAATGCTATGTCCCTGGAAGTAGTGCATCAGTTTTCTTGCTGCCATGACCAAGGCTAGGATGAGTTTTTCCAGCGGAAGATAACGTGTCTCGGCATCAACCATTGCCTTGCTAACGTAATACACTGGTCGTTGCTGCCTTTCCTCTTCTTTTAATAGTACAGCGCTGACGACCCTATCGGAGACTGCTAGATACAGAATGAGGGGGTCACCGGCAGCGGGTGTTGTCAAGAGAGGTACTAACCGGAGGTAAGTCTTGAGCCCGGTGAAAGCTGCTTCGCACTCGGCGGACCATTCAAAAGCTTTGCCTTGATGTAGCGTCTGGAAGAATTGTCTACAGCGGTCTATTGAACGATTGATGAATCTATTGAGTGCAGCGGCCATCCCCATCAACTTTTGGACTTCTTTCACTGATCGGGGGGAATCGAGTTCCAAGATTGCCGTGACTTGCCTCGGGTTGGCTTCGATTCCACGGTGGTTGACGATATATCCCAGGAACTTGCCGGAGCCGATTCCAAACGCGCACTTCGAGGCGTTCAGTTTCATTCTGTATTTGCGCAAGATGCCGAATGTCTTCTCTAGATCAGCTATATGATTCTGTTCTTCTTTGGACTTGACCACCATATCGTCGATGTAGACTTCCATAGTGTGGCCGAGGTGTCCTTTGAACATAGTGGTGACTAGTCTTTGGTAAGTTGCCCCTGCATTCTTCAGTCCAAAAGGCATAACTTTATAGCAGTAGGTTCCTCTTGGGGTGAGGAATGCAGTTTTGTCCTAGTCATCTAGATGCAGGGCAATATGATGGTAGCCTCTGTAAGCATCGAGGAAACTCATGCATTGGTGGCGCACCGCTGCATCGACGAGTTGGTCGATTCTCGGTAAGGGAAAGCAGTCCTTGGGGCAAGCTTTGTTCAGATCCGTGAAGTCGACGCACACTCGCCAAGTTCCATTTTTCTTCTTCACAACCACTGTGTTGGAGAGCCACGTGGGGTAGGTGACTTCTCTAATTGCCCCGGCGTCAAGCAGTCTGTCGACTTCTTCTATAACAGCAGCAGTGTGCTCTGCGGCAAACCGACGGCCTTTCTGAATGATCAGCTTACATGTGGGGTCGACGTTCAGGTGGTGTTTTGAAACTGATGGGTCTATACCCGGCATCTCGTACGGAGTCCATGCAAAGACGTCGAGGTTGGCGAGTAGAAAGGAGATCAGCTGCTGTCTATCGGCTCGATTTAAAGAAGTGCCGATCATGAAGAACTTTTCCGGGCTTCCGTCGATGTCAACTCGGTCTAAACCTTCTGTGGCCTTTTCGCTTGGTTGCCGCCCGACGTCATCCAGGATTTCCCGATTGGGTACCTCAATGGAGTTTACCTGCAATTCCTTTGGCATTTTGGCGGCCAGGAGGTAACATGCTTGTGCCGATTTTTGGGAGCCGCGGATATGCTCAATGCCGTGTTCCGTTGGGAAACGTAACAATTGATGGAAGGTGCTTGGGACGGCCTGCAAGGTATGCAACCACGATCGCCCCATGATGAGATTATACGGCGATGGCAGCCGGACGACCAGGAATTCTACATCCACCGTTCTGGAACCCGCCCGAACGGGCAGGCTGATCTTTCCCAGTGGGTATTCGGGATTGGCATTGAAGCCGAACAGTGGATAGGGGGCCGGAGTCAGGTCCGATTCATTGAATCCGAGTTTGATGAAGGTTTTATAATACATAACCTCCGAAGTGCTGCCCTGGTCTATAAGAACGCGTTCGACGGTGAACCGGTTTACGCGTAGCGCGACAACCAATGGATCGATGTGAGGGAGTGTTACGCCGTTCAAATCAGAGTCGTCAAAGGTGATGCTTGGCGATTCTCGGGGTCGCTTTGCTGGCGTGAGTTGCTGCTGGGGGCCTGGGAAGGACTGGATTGCATGTACAGCCGGGGCTTTCGGCTGGCTGTATATCATATGGATGTTATCATGCGGAACACTCCGCTGGAGACGTTCGTCTTTTGTCAACTCCTCAAAGTAATCAGCTGAAGCACAACGGGCGTCGGTGTTTTACTGTCGGGCCTGAGACCGCAGATCGCCTGCCCTTGGGGGTCGCTCAGGAACTTGGCGCGCTGTTTGCTTGGACTTTGCTATTTCCAAGGCCAGATCGCGGCGAAGGCGCTCGTTCTCAGCGATGATGTTGTCTAAACTGTGTTTGGTCTATTTGGCTGGTTCCATGATGGCGAGCATCGTCTCCTGTGCTGAAGTCGTTGGTGAATCGACATTCAAGGCACGCCTTGCAACGATGACTTCCTTCTCGAGCGTATTTGCCGGAGTGAGGTCGACTCTCTGTGTGATTGCGTCGGTGGCTATCGGAGGATCTTGAGTCACGCCTTCCATGGATGTACTTGAGTATTCCCACAGACGGCGCCAATTGTGGGGAAGTGGTTTGGAAATACTCTTCAGATCCTGGGAGACGCTCCTGATCCTCAGCTAGTCACCTGTAAAAGCACCAACACTCCGGTCGGGGTGCCGCGGTTAGCACTCCGACGAGCTAGTCAGTCTTAATGGTCAAGAAAGCTTGTTCACTAAGTTAAGTGGAATTATTCTTACATACCTTTCTAAATCTGAAGCTCTTGTATTTATACTCATTCTCTGGACCTCGGGTCCATAGCCCACTTTTTACTTATTATCCTTTTGTTTATTCCCACATACATCTCCCCGTCTATTCGGCGATCTCAATGTATTCGGCATCTTAGTTGATTAGCATAGAGCCGAACAGTCTCTGACTTCTGGGATACATCCCTTCTAACTCTTCTACATATTCGGCTCCCACAACCCCCTTGACCCCTTTTGTATTAGCTTCCCTTAGAAGCTTTGAGCCTTTGCTTTGTCTATATAAGAGAGCCTCTCTTCTCCTTTGAAGAGGTTTAGCAAATGAGAGTTATATAGCATATATATATCACTCTCTCTCTATATCTCCCTCTCTCTCTTCATTTGTGTGTGTTAGAGTGTCCAAAAGGGTGTCTTGTTCTTAGTTTTGCACTAAGACACATAGTATTACACCATACTTCAGTTTTTGAGGTGTTGAGAGGTTGTTCTTGGAGCTTTTGAATTGGTTTTGATCAGAAAAGGGGCCTGAGGTTGCTGTTCTTCAAGTGTTCTTCAAGGGTGAGCAATATTGCTTTATATTCCCCGTTCTTGCACTAGCTTTTGACCTACTTTGCATGCTGTTTTGAGCTTTGTGTATAACTGAAAAAAGTTCTATTTTTTGATGTTTAAGATGTTTCATTAAGGTCATTTTGGTGTTGGGGGTCAACCTCCCCCTCTTAGGTCTTGTTTGGCCCTTTTTGTATCTTCTTTGTTGAGCTTTGAGTACTTTTGTATATTGACCGTCTCACCACTGAAATCTAGAGGATTTTCAGTGGTGAAGAAGTGGTTTTGAGGTCTTTCATAGGGGAGGGACAACCCTCTCCCTTTGTCTCTCTTTTGCTTGTGTTTTAGGCTTGCAAGGGTGGCATGCATGCTTAGCTTTACTTGGCTCCATTTCAGAGGTTTTTGGGTGTTATTTGGTCATATTATACCTCTGTTTTTTGTCGGATTTATGGTCCATTACATGCATCATGAACTTGCTTAGTAATCCCCTTTGTTGTCCTAACATGTGCCATGCACTTAGGCCATCATGCTTGCATACTTTAGCTTGACTTCATGAAGCTTTTGGTCATATTTCATCATGCTTGAGGTCTGTTGGGTACTAATTTGATCAAGTTTGCCATGTTTGGTATAGCCACCATGCATTTTGGCTTGTGAGCCTTGAGTGTGTGAGTCATAAGCATGCTTTAGTTGGGTTGTTTTAGTGATTTGGAATCATCTCCCATGCTATTTCAGTCCATATTCCATGCTTGTATACTTGCGTTCATCATCTCTTTCATGCTTTGAAGAAGTGTTCTTTTGTGCCTTAAAATGAGTCATTGTGCATGCCTCTTGGTTTAAGTCCCTTAGCTGCCATATCAGTGAGTTTTAGGGCTCCTTTTTGCATGTTAAAACTCTGTTTTTCATCACATAATCCATGCAATGTTTGGTTTTGATAGTTGTAGTGGAATGCTCCCTTTTGTGGCTTTGAATGCCCTTTGTTTTAGGCCCATTTCTTGGCATGTTTTGACCATGTTTCATGCATGTTCTAGTCTTATTTTGGTCTGCCCTAGGACTAATTTGAGTCATTTTGGCCCTTTGAGGCTTGGTTGGTATGGCTATGGTTTGAACCCTTCGGTTGGTTTCAAGCCTTAGGCCCCTTTGTATGCTATGTTTCATTTGTGCCTTTGGTTTGGCACTCCTCTTGACATGTTTTCAGAGCTTAATGAATTGTTGTTTCCTTATGATTATCACATCTTGCTCATGTTTGAAGGTAGTGCATTGTGGTCTAAGTAATGGACCAATTAGCATACTTGTTTGCTTTGCATTTTGTCGCCTTCACCCATCATTTTGGCTATTGTTTTGGGGTGTGGCTGAGGCTCCTCCATCTTAGTGTAAGACCATTGATCATGCATTTGTATATAGTTGCATGCTCATTACATTGCATGATTGTTGTATCCTTGTAGTTAATGCATTGTCGCATGCCTATCACTTGCCTATTTAGATTGCGTTGTAGTGTTGCATACTTGTCATATTGCCATATTGTTTGCATGATAGGTTGCATTGCATCATACTTGGCCATCATGCATCGAAATGCATGATTGGTGGCCCAAGGACCAAGGGCCACACTCCCTTGAGTCCATAGCATGATAGGGAGAGTGGCCATGCACACATTGCTTTGATATTCCATGCCATGCATTGTCTATCCTCTGTTGCTGTCAAAACAGGGTTCTGCAGGCATAAATGGCCGGCCGGCCACTTTTAGTGTCGACCAACCATCAGTGTCCAGTCGGTGGTCCTACATTTGGCCGATCAGCCCATTCTCATGGCCGGTGGACTTGAATTGTGGCCGGTGGCACTCCATAACACTCAGGGAGTGATTCAGAAGGATTTTGGAAACTTTCATAAATTTCAGAGGAGCAAGGCCATGCAAACAGAGGCAGCTTTTGACATGGCAGTGGGTTTCCGAGCAAGGCGAGTCAAGCATGCATCATCCATGCATTCCGAGGCAGAGCTACGGCGGTCTCTTTAGTTTCATATTTATACTGTTTTTGTAATTAATTTGTTAATTAATTAGAAGTTTTGTAATAATTAATTAGATAGGATAGTTGATTCATTATTTGGCCTGTATTATTCTTTCGGACCCTCCGAGCAAGGGCAATTGCGTAATAAGTGTGCGTGAGTGTGTGCATGTCTTCCAAACCCCACTTCTTTCTCCCTTTTATTTACCTGCTTTCAATGATTAGTATTAGGGAATATTTAAATTAACATACCTTATGTTATGCATGCGTGCATTCATTCATCTATATTGCATGCACTGGGCTCGGCACATCACACTAACTGCATGGTATTTCAATTCCAAGTTGAATACATGTTATCTGTTGCGTTTCATATGCCATGTTTAGAATAGCTGAGCCTATCTAGGTTGCATTTTGCATGTGCTACATTAAGCATTTCAGTATAGTTAGGATTCATGCATGTTCACTAACTAGTTTCTGTTTTGGCTTGGAGTACTAGGTAAGTTTTTATGCTTTAGCATCCTTGCATGCGTGTGAGTGTTGCCATGATAGCATGCTTTACCTTGAGGCTATGTGCTTATGTGATATAACTGCCTAAATGCCTGTGGATGAAGGTTGGATTGCTTGAGTTGGAACAACTCGTCGAAATCCGTGTTTTAGCCTACTTGCGAGTAGCAAAATTCAAACAATCTGTCAAACGAGCGGATAAGCAATGCTTTGTTCCAAATTAGGCGACCTAGACTATACTTTTGTGTTGTGCGCATCACATAGTAAGATTAGCTAATTAACCGAAATAAGAATGCATAATGTTTTGAAAACTAGATATCATGATTAGTAGAGGCCGATCTTTGATCGGGCGAGCGGGGTGCTCATAGCTGACCTTCCCCAATCGTACCCAAGTTCCCGAGCCGAAGCAACTTTGGTGATGACGGACACGTGGCCTTAGGCAACAAGTCAGGGTTTCCTAAATTTTCCCAAAAATAAAATATTTAGGTGGCGACTCTGTATCTGGCAAAGCAGTCTATGTTTGGCACTTCTTTCTAAAAATCTGTTTTCCAAAATGATTTGTCGGATTTGGACTCTTTGGTGATTTATCAATCTTGCATTGCACATTGCGAGATCAGATTAAGAACCATGACAAACGAGTCCGAACTGTAGAAGCAATAGAGCCCGAGGGCACGTCTACACTTTGCCTTTTAGTTTCTATAAGAGGGAAGCTCCTCCTCCCTCCTCTAGGTTCAGAAAAACTTCCTTGAGCCATACATATAATCTATATCTATACATCTTCACTTCTCTCTTGTTTTGTGCCTTAAAGTGTAGATTTGTCTCACTTTTGTACACAAACACACACTCAAACACCTTGCTTGTGTTGCTGAGGCTTCTTGAAGTTGTTTTTGGTGTTCTTGGGTTGGTTTGAGCTTGGAAAACTTGCTGAAGTTGCAGTTATAAAGGAGGTCTTCAAGGGTGAGTCTTTAGCCCTTAAATCCCCCATTCTTGCTTAAGCTTCTAGACCTTCTTGCATGCTTTTTTAAGCTTAGCTCTTAATTGGAAAAAGTTCTATTTTTGCATGCTTAAAATAGTTGGTTAAGGTCACTTTTTCGTTTGGGGTGATTTATCCCCTCTTAGGCCTTGTTAGGCCTTATTTTGAGCCATCCCTTTAGGCTCTTGTTGAAGCCTTTGCATGAAATTTCTACCACTGAAATGCAGAGGATTTTCAGTGGTGGAAGGTGGTTTTGGTGTTCTAAATAGGAGAGGGTCATCCCCTCTCCTTGTATTGTGTTTACTTGCTTTCAATGCCTCATGTTTGAGCACCTTTGTAAAGCTTGTGTTGGCCATATCTTAGCTTGTATTTGTGTTTATTTTGCTGTGGCATACCACTGTTTTACTTGGTTTGGTCACTCCATGCATGGTTAATACACTTGTAGTGTAAATCACACAAACTAGTCTTGTATGCCTCATGAAGTAGCATGTCATTCTAGCTTGTTTTCTTTCCATTTCAGCATGTTTTTGGTGATGTTTTGCCATGTCATGACTCTATTTTGGTTTGGTTTGGTTGGCCCCTGCATGCTTCATGCACTTGTAATGCAATTCCATGAAATAGCCTAACATGCATCAAGCTTTAACATGTCATTTTAGCATGCTTTTGGCTTAACTTAAAGAAGATTTTGTTCATGTTTTACCATGTTTAAGGTCTAATTTTAGTTTTTTTGGCCATGCATGACTTGCTTTGTATAGCCTTGGTTCAATCTAGCTTGTTAGCTTTTTGTATTGAGTCCACTAGCATGCATTACTTGGACTATTTTAATGATTTAGTATCATTTATTATGTGATTTCAGTCCATGTTTCATGGCCATGCATTCACATTTTCTACTCATTCAATGCGTTGGAGGGTTGGTCCTTTATGCCTTAACATGAATCATTGCGTATGCCTTCATGCCATAGCTTGCGAGCCATCATTTCAATGTGTTTTTGGGGTTATTTTGCCGTGATATAACTCTCATTTTTATTGCTTAAGTCATTCCATGCTTGGTCTTAATAGGTGTAGTGTAATCCACCTTATTTGCCTTGCATTCATCATGCCTTATGCCCTCCATGCTAGCTCATTTTGGCTTCCTTCCATGCATATTTTAGACTCATTTTGACATGTTCTAGGACTGTTTTGGGTTGCCTTGGTCACATGCTTCATGTTTTGTATACTTGTAGTACAAATGCTCTTGCTTGCCTCAAGCTTTGAGCACCATTGCATGCTTCATTTGTGTTGTGTACCTAATTTGGCATCATTTAACATGACATTTCAGAGCTTATAGCACTGCCATGTTCCTACCTCAATCATGCTTTAAGTGCCTTTGAGTGTTATGCATCGTTGCCTAGTTTATGCCTTAGTTTGTATGCTTGCATGCCTAGGCCTTTGAGCCCTCATCTCAGCATGTTCAGGTCCTTATTTTGACCTACTTGACCTCTGTCCATGCTTATTTCATGCATTTGTGCCATGTATTGCATGCCTCCTTTGTAGTCCTATTTACTAGCTTCATGCTTTAAGGACCCTAGCATGCCATACTTGTGTTGTTTGAATGATTTGGTATCATTTCTTACCTCATTTCAGTGCACTTAGTGTAACTACACTTCCACGCTTTTCACTCTTTATGTGTTCTTAAGAGTTGCACCTTAGTGCCCTAACTGGTGAGCCAATTGGCATGCATGCTTGTATGTGTTTTCGGTGCCTTCATTTTAGCATTATGGCCTCTGTTTTGGCATGGTTGAGGTCTACCCACATCCGGTTTAAGCCCATTGAGCATTGTGTATGCCATGTCACATCGCATCGTGCATGTTATGTTGTTGTTTGCATTGCGCATGCCATGCTCTTGATTCACATGGTGTATGGCATGATCATATTGCATTGAGTATGCCATGTTAGTCATTGCATTGTGTATGATAGTTACCATTTGCATTGTGTATGCTAGTTGTCATGAGCATTGTGTATGTTATATAGTTCATTCGCATTGTGTATGCTAGTATGATTAATTGCATGTTTGCATGCTTGTCCCTCCCATGTTTGTATGCTTGAGTCGCATTGTGTATGCCATGTTATGTGTTGCATTGTTGTTTGGAATAGGTGTTAGTCCAAACACGAGAAACGAGGGACGTTTCATACTTCAAGTGATGAAACGTGCCTCAATTCTCGGTTGCCGACACTCTTGATCATACATGATAGAGTTCGAGGCTTTATGTGTTTACTTGTGCATTCATTTTTTATTGAATTGTGCAACTTCGCCTCTCGGTCATCATGCATTGAAATGCGCGATTGGTGGCCTGAGGGTCGAGAACTGCACTCCCTTAAGTTCGTGACATGATAGGGAGGGTGGTTGTGCACACATATCTCACAAATACATTGCCATCCCCTTTCTTGCTCTCTGTTGCGGCAAACTGGAATTCAGCAGCAACAACTGGCCGGCCAACCAGAAAAACTAGCTGGCCGACCACTTTTTCTGTTTTGCAACAACAAAAAGTGGTCGGCAGGTGTCTGGAGGGACCAAAAGTGGTTGGCCACCCTCCCACAGGTCTCCCAAGATGAAGTTTCAGCTTTCTGGAGCTTGGTGCAGTATTCTGAAGGCAAATGAAAACAGAGGCAAATCGGGACATCGCATTGGATTTCCGAACGAGGCGACCGGGTTGGCATGCATTCCCGTCCCTCTAAGACTCCTGATTTACTACTTTCCTTAGCTACCATGCTTAGATAGCTTGCTTTTGCTTTGTTTTGTACTTTAATAGTTAATGCATTAGCTATTTCAATTCGTTTTGTAATAATTAGTTTACTATGATTAGTTAATTAATTTGTTGTGTAATAATTAGTTTAATTAGCTTAGATTAGCTAGTTAGCTTCTTATTTGGTCCCTTTTTCGAGAGGGCGTATTGTTGTAATAAGCGTGCGTGTGTGTGATGCATGTCTTCCAACCTCCATTTCTTTCTCTTTTTTACTTAACCGCTTACGATGGTTAGATATTTCATAGCATGCCTTATGCTCGCATGTTTGCATCATTCATCTGCCTTGCATGCACCAGGCTCGGCGCATCATACTAACTGTATTGTATTTCAACTGCAATTTGAATACATGTACCAAGTTGTATTTCACATGACAATTCTAGAATAGCCGAGCCTATCTTAGTTGCATTTTCGCATGTGTTGCATTAGCCATCCTAACATGAACTAGGATCATGCATTGATTTCTAACTAGTTCTTTGTTTTGGCTCGGAGTACACTGTGAGTGTTTACGCTTTAGCATACTGCATGTGTTAATGTTGCCATGAAAGCATGCTTGCCATGAGGCTAACTACTTATCTGATATAACTGGCTGAATGCCTGTGGGTGAAGGTTGGATTACTTGAATTGGAACAATTCATCAAAATCCTCGATTTAGCCTACTTGCAAGTAGCAAACTTCAAATCATTTTCAACAAAAATGAACATGCAATGTTTTGTTCCAAATTAGGCGATCTAGTCTATACTTATTTGATGTGCGCATCACGTTGTAAGATTAGCTAATTAACCGGAATAAGAGCACATGTGTTTTCAAAAACAAAATATCATGCTTAGTATAGGCCGATCTTTGATGGCGAGCGGGAGTGCTCATTACATGACCTTCCCCTCTCGTACCCAAGTTCCCGAGCTGAGGCAACTTTGGGGATGACGGACACGTGGCCTTAGGCACGAGTCAGGGTTTCCTAAATTCCCCCAAAATAAAATATTTAGGGGGCGACTCTGTATCTGGCAAAGCAGTCCATGTTTGGCACTTCTTTATTAAAATCAGTTTTCCAAAACGATTTGCCAGATTTGGACTCTTTAGTGATTTATCGGTCTCACATCGCATATTGTGAGATTAGATTCAGAACCGTGACATTGAGTCCGAACTGTAGTATGCTTGGAACAAGACGAGATTTGCGCCCCTCGCGCACGCAGATGTCGGGGAGTTCCTGGGAGCGCGTCTACAGCAGCAGGTCTGCAACTGAGATCGGTTGACGATGACCTTGGCTTAGCTTGACCGAGGTGAGTTACAGCATGTCCCACCGGTCAGGCATACAATTGATTGGTCTCACACATTGCTTTTTCTATGTCCTCATTCCGAGTCAAACACCAATTTTTGATTTCATCATCCAAATGAGGGAACTGAATATCCCGCTCCAGTTCCAGTTCGCGCTTCGCATTTAGCTTGACACCTCGCTGCTTGGAGGATGAGAGGGCTTTCAGCCCTTTGTTGTTAGCTTCAGTTGTGCCCTTTCTGGCGAACATGGTGCCCTTTCCGACAAGTATGGTGCCCTTTCTGGCAAGTATGTTGACAAGGGGGAAAAGACAGAAAACCTGACTCAACTGTATCCCTAGTTCATTACTTTGACCATTTTTTGTTTTTTGGCTTCTGCTAAAACAATTTTGACCAACATGAAAGTTAGATTAACATGCTTGCTCGATTTTCTGATTTGAAATCATGCAAGTCAGGTTGTGAGCACTGAAAATTTTCCTTTTTTGGGTCCAAGAAATGGTCCAGTTTTGGAAAAAACGGAATAATTTTCGAGAGAATTAGTCAACCTTATTAAAAATTCTCAAAACTATTTTTACAAATGGCCACTGCTCGACCAACACAGAATCTACTCTTGAGATGCACAACCTCAGATCCAAAACAATGGAAAATTGCCCCTTTGCCTAAATGGCACTGCACGGCAACGGAAAGTTGCCCCTTGTCTAAATGGCACCACAGCGCACTGTAATTAGTCCTCAAAGTGACGATCACAACCGAACTCTCGGATACATAGAAGACAAAGATGATCATAACCATTACTTGGACATAGTCGATTTGGAAATGTTTATGGCTGGACTTCATAATGAAGTTGCCTACGTATCCCACAGATGGGAATCAAGCCTTACGTAGTTCAGGGTTAAGGTACACTCAGATATTAGCCTCTCCTTTTGCGCTCTAACTTTTGCCAAGGCTACCCTTCCAGGTTTTCAACCTTGCGAGCTCTGTTTTTCTTTTCTTTTCATTTCTTTTCTGTATTTTCTTTTTTTTTTCATCTTTTCTTTTCTTTGCATTTTTTCTTTTCTTCTTTTTTTCTTTTCATTTCTTCTTTTCTTTTCTTTTTCATTTGCTCTAACTTTTGCCTGGGTTGCCCTTCCGGGTTTTCGGCCCAACGAGCCTCTCAAGGATAAAAAAGTTTAACTATGTCCATGTTGAATGGCCGGTGTTGAGATCTCGAAGCCACCTGAATCCAAGAGAATGGTTGCTGTTCGCTAATGATGTAGGAGTCCATCCAACCGGGTCTGAATTGCCCCTAGGGTTGTGGATAGGAACTCGATTGTCCTTCAACAAAAACTCTCTTCTTTCCTCCCTTCTGGGATTTGACATTCTTGCCGATCTTCGTTAGCTTGAGAAATGTCCCAATTTTTTACTCTTTGAGCACATCTGGCATTTTTTTGCCCCTAGTTCAAGGGCTGCTTCTCATCCAGCTTTGCAAGCTTCCTTTGATCACATCTGATCTTCTTGCCCCTAGTTCATGGGCTGCTTCAAATCTGGCCATACAAGCCTCACATTGTGGTTGACCGTTGAACATTCTGAATCCAAGTTCAAGGTTTGAAAGCAAAAGGGGACGAGTCTCGAGGCCGAGAGCGATCCTAAGCTACACAATCTCAAGAGCGATTCCACACAGGTCTTCGCAGGACCACGCAAAACATTTTTTGAAATCTTTTAAGAAAGCAACAAATCGCTCGCGCTGAAGACAGTGTAGAACCAATCTTGATTAAGCCAGGATCCTTCTCAGTACTCACATTAACAAACACGATCTCATTCGTTAAGGGCTTAGCATGCCTCTCTTTCTCTCAATTGATCAAATTTTTGCAAATCCAGAGGAATTCCTCCATCTTTGTTTTCATCACAGTGTTCAAATAGTTTTGAAAAACTTAGGTCAATGCAATGATTTCAAGGCATAGAAAAGTAGGTGAAAATCCTTGCCGTTTCATTCAAATCTTCTGGCACAACTGGCTTCAAGGCAGAAACAAACTCAAAAGTGTGAAAATCACTGCTGTTTCATTCAAATCTTCTGGTGCAACTGGTCCCATGGCAGAAATAGACTCAAAAGAAAGAGTGTGTAAAAGACAAACACAAAACAAGCAAGTGATGCCCGAGGTAACACGCTCGAAAGCACCTGACTCTGACACAACAAGACTGACTCGATACAACAAGATAGACTCAACTGATTCAGTACAAAAAGATTGACTCAAAACAACACGACAAAACTGACTCAATACCCAAGTCAGAAAGTACAATAACCAGCGTTTGTACATTGCACAAAACAGTGCATGCCATCCATCACATTTGGAGTGAACTGAGCACCATCCGCAGGTGGTTCATCCCCCGATCACATCACATTATCCCCCAAGTTCACTGATCTAGTGCCGATAGACTTTGCAAGACTAGTGCGGCAATGACCTTGTTGTTAATCAGATCTTGTATATCATGGCGAAGACGAAAGCAACTGTTAGTGTCATGACCGGTTTGTTGATAGAAGGCACAATACTTAGCCGAGTCATGCTTTGGGGGGAGAGGGTCTGATAGATGCCGTTGTTTCAACGGTTTCAGATGTCTTTTCTTGAGTAGGAACCCTAGAGCTTTTGACAAAGGCAAATAAAGTGGGGTAAAAACCCTCTTGCCTCGGGGTGGATATTTGGCTGTTTATGAGTTGGTTCCGAACGCACCAATGAAGTGGGTGGCGATATTTGGTGTGGTGGTGGTGACCATTCCAACTTCAAAAGATCTTGTAGTTGCATCACCACTGGTGGTCACATTCGAACTGCGTGTATAACCCTTCTTGGGTGACTCCCTTTGGTGACCAATCAGACCTTGTTTCATTGCGTCTTCAATCTGTACCCCAATCTCGTGTAAGGCCTCGTTTGGGAACAGGCTATTTTAGTAACTTTTTGGCTTTTTACGAAAAGATGTGCAGAAAAGTAGAGAGGTGATGTGACTAGTTTTAGTTGACTTTTTGGCTTTTTGGCTAAAATAGTCAGTCCCCAAACGAGGCCTAAATCCGCAAAGGTAGGGAGGGGTAAAACGATCATTTTCTGCATCAGGTTAGGCTGCAGGTTGCGCACAACCATCCTTATCTGATCTTTCTCGACCGGCCTGGTGGTCTTTGTAGAAGCTTTGGCCCTCTAACAAGTTACAAAGTCAGAGAAGCCCTCTTTCGGCTCTTGCCTGGTTGTCTCGAGATCACGAGTTGGGACCTCGATTTGCGTGTTGTATGAATACTGGGCAACGAAGGCCTCAACCATCTCCTCCCAACTCCTCTTGACGAAATCTTCCAGCTTCGCATACCAGATAGCCGCAACACCCGACAAGGTCCGGCCGAAGAGGGAAAGCTTTTGCAGTCTGGAGAGGCCCATTGGCCTTAGGATATCTGAGAACAACCGTAGATGTACCATGCGGTCCCCGGAATCGTCAAAACGGTCTATATGTGGCATCTTGAACCTGTCCGACAACATCACCGCTGAGTCCGTGTAACCATCCTCTATGTCTGGAATGGAGTTAACGCCTTGAGCCTTCTCGAACAGCTTTTCAAGCTTGCTCACTTTTAACGCAGTTGGATCCACTTCGAACTCGAAAGGGATCTCAATTGGGTAGGCATGTGCTTTGGAAGTCTGAGGTGGAGTGGGATCCACTGGAACATACGTATTCTCCTGGGCATTGGCGGTAAGGGTAGGAGCCCTTGGTGCAGGAGTTTCTACTGGAGGTGGGTGGGACGCAGAAGTTGTTCCCTGTTGTGTTTGTAACTGCTGCTATTAAAGCCTGGCAATGAGTTCGGCCTGCTGGGCCACGACCTCGGTCTGGAAGGTAGTAACCTTCGCTTGGCGGGCAGCATCCCGCTGCATGGCCAACATGGTCTCTTGGAGTTGACGCATCATGTCCTCCATATTAACTAAAAACTGCAAATCTGATTGAACAGGTGTGTATTCCCTCTCTGAGGTGGAAGCAGATATCTTAGCCCAACTGCGCCCAGGTGAGGTGGATAATGACCGTTGATCTGGGAGCTACTGTACTGGTGATCTATGCCTGACTGGCCTTTTCTTACCTTACCACTGGCGAAGGAAACACTGGTTGCCCCTGAACTGAATCTCTGACCTGACAAAGTTTATCAACACAAGTCCAATGCACCTGGGGGATATTGGAGCCTTCTGAAGCTATAGTTCCAGGACTACCTTGCAAAAGAAGAAAGCAGACAGCATCTCAGCCTAATTTCACCAGAACCAATATGAGTAAAGCTGAATGACTGTGCTCCCTACAGAATTCTGCCCAAAATTCTACTTGTAAACTAATACCCTCAGGCCGATACTCAGACTTGCAACTGATACATACATCCTGTAGAGACGCACTCTAATAGCACATACCAAGCAAGTAAGAGCCAAAACACCCCTATGGCGGGGTAGGGTTTCCCTGTCCTATTTTGTCAGGAGCTACGGTTTCACTACGCACGCAATGGTTTCAAACAACCTACATTCGGGTAAGCAATCTGTCCTAGTTTGGAATGGTCTTTATGGCTTCCAATATGTACTAGGTCGAATGGTCAAAAAGGGTGCCTAGGTAAAATCGAGGTTTGTGTTCCCATCGTGGCAGAGCTCTTAACCGGTCAGCCTCATGTAGACACCCCATTTTTGACCGACCTTATAACTCAGACGCCATCGATTCAGCGCTCGGCGATTGTGCATGTCGTGCCCGTTTCGAGGTTTCGGAGTTTTGGCTGAGTGCCTTGCCTCCGGGCCTCTGAACTCTTTGTGCTTTGGCTCGGTTTGTGGACCGAACCTTGTTTCTCTTCCCTGGAGGGAGGGAGAGGTCTTGTAGACCACCTTTTTGTGGTCGTAGACCACTTTTCCTGCTTGGAGACTAGTTTCTGATTTTCGGAGCCTTCGGCCGCGTGCCTTGTCTTGGGACCGCTTAACGTTCTTCGTTTCGCGTGGTTTTTGAACCACACCTTGTTGCCTCTGCCTAGAGGGTCACAGTGTTCCGGGAGACCACTTTTGATGCCCGTAGACTAGTTTTCGAGGCTTCTGGCTGCGCGCTTTGACTCCCGAACTTTTGTCTTGCATCCTTTTTGGTTTGCTTTTGGTAGAAACCTTGTTTTCCTTGTTTGGAAGGTGGTACAAGGGTGGGAGACCAGTTCTTCCCCTTGGAGACCACTTTTGCTCCGCGCAGCCAGTTTTCTGGTCAGACAACTGGTTTTCTTGGTCTTTGGGCCACCTTTTCTGGTCGGCCACCACACCATTGCATTGTTTTCATGCTGCTGACCTTCTCCCACCATGGCCGACCACTTCAAGTAGTTGGCCGACCACTTGAAGTGGTCGGCTGCTTTTTGTCACCTTTTTGGAGATATTTTTAGCCAGCTGGCACAGCTGGAAGGCACCAGAACCATCCTCCATACACGTGTATGGAGGGATGGCCTTGGACCCTACGCTTGTCCAACAAGCTTACACTTTTGTTCTCTTTATAAGAGAACCTCCTCCTCCCTCCTCTAGGTTCAGAAAAAATTGCCTTGAGAGTTATACATACACCTTTGTATCTACCTTGCTCTTGTTCTTCATTTTTGTGTTCAAAAGTGCATATTCTTTGCACTTTAACACACAAACACACACTCAAACACCATAATCTTGGAGCTGAGGTCCTTTGAGGTTGGTTTTGGAGTTCTTGGACTGGTTTGAGCTCAAAGAAGCTGCTGGAGTTGTAGCTTTGAAGGTGGTCTTCAAGGGTGAGCTTTTAACCTTTTAAACCCCCATTTTTGCTTAAGCTTTTAGCCCTACTTGCATGCTATTTTAGGCTTAACTTCCTACTGCAAAAAGTTCTGTTTTTCAGTCCTTAAAATGTTTGTTTAAGGTCACTTTTGTGTTGGGGGTGATCTACCCCCTCTTAGGCCTTGTTAGGCCTTGTTTTGAACCATCCTTTTAAGCTATTGGGATCACCTTGTTTTGGCCTTCTCACCACTGAAATCCAGAGGATTTTCAGTGGTGGAAATGATGTTTTGAGGTCCCAAATAGGAGAGGGTCATCCCCCCTCCTTGTGTCTTGAATACTTGCTTCATATGCCTCATGTTTCAGCATGTTTGTTAAGCTTTTGTTGGCCATATCTTAGCATGTATTTGGGGTTATTTCAGCATGTCATACCACTGTTTTGTTTTGGTTTGGTTTTGTCACCTCATGCATGCCTTGTACACTTGTAGTGTAAATCTTGCAAACTAGTCTTGTGTGCTTCATGAAGTAGCATGTCATTCTAGTTTGTTTTGAGTCTATCTCAGCATGTTCTTAGTGTTATTTTTCCATGTCATACCTCTGTTAGGGTTTGGTTTGGTTGGCCCTTGCATGCTTCATGCACTTGTAGTGCATTTCCATGAATTAGCCTAATGTGTATCATGCGTTAACATGTCATTTTAGCATGCTTTTGGCTTAACTCTAAGAAGCTTTTGTCCATGTTTTACCATGCTCTAGCTCTGATTTATGTTGTCTTGGTCATGTATGCCATGCTTTGTATAGCTATCATGCATTCTAGCTTGTTAGCTTTGTGTATCAAGTCCACTAGCATGCATTGCTTGGCCTATTTGAATTATTTGGCATCATTTGTTATGTGATTTCAGTGCATGTTTCATGGTCATGCATTCAAATCTTTCACATATTCAATGCATTTGAGGGTTTGCCCTTTATGCCTTAACATGAATCACTGTGTATGTCCTCATTCCTAAGCTTGCGAGCTATCATTTCAGTATGTTTTTGGGTTTATTTTTCCATGATATAACTCTGTTTTTTTGTTGGCGAAGATATCCCATGCTTGGTCCTGGTAGGTGTAGTGTAATCCACCTTATTTGCCTTGCATGATCCATGCCTTATGCCCTTCATGCTAGCTTGTTTTGGCTTCCTTCCATGCATGTTTTAGACTTATTTTGACATGTTCTAGGACTGTTTTGGGTTGCCTTAGCCACATGCTTCATGTTTTGCATAGCTATAGTGCAAGTGCTCTTGCTAACTTCAAGGTTTGGGTACCATAGCATGCTTCATTTGTGTTGTGTACATGATTTGGCATCATTTACCATGACATTTCAGAGCATGTAGCATTGCCATGTTCTAATTTCATTCACTCTTTAAGTGCCTTTGCGTGTTGAGCATTGTTGCCTTGTTTGTGGCCAAGTGTACATGCATGCATGCCTAGGCCTTTGAGCCCTCATCTCAGCATGTTTTGGTCTTTGTTAAGACCTTCTTAAGCTCTGTCCATGATTGGTTCATGCATTTGTGCCATGTATTGCATGCTCCATTTGTAGTCCTCTCTGCTAGCTTCATGCTTTAAGGACCCTAGCATGCTATACTTGTGTTGATTGAGTGGTTTGGCATCATTTCATACCTCATTTCAGTGCACTTAGTGTTGTTACACTTCCATGTTTGTCACTCCTTGAGCACTCTTGAGAGTTGTGCTCTTAGGCCTAGTTGATGGGCTAAGGCATGTGCATGCTTTGTTTTGCATTTCATGCCATCTTTCGTAGCATTATGGCTACTGATTTGTACATGGCTGAGGTCTGTCCATTTTGGTTTAAGTCCATCGAGCATGTTATGCCATGTTGTTGTTTGCATTGTGTATGCCATATTGTTGTTTGCATGCTCATGTTATTTGCATGCTTGTGTTGCATTGCATTATGACTAGCATATTTGTCCCTTGCATGTTGTTTGCATGCTTGTCCCTCGCATGTTGTTTGCATGCTTGTTTTATTGTATTGCATGTTTGCATGCTTGAGTCACATTAGATGTTATTTGCATGCTTGATGTTGCATTGTATTGTGTATGCCATGTTATTTGTTGCATTTTGTTTGGATTAGGTATTAGTCCAAACATGAGGAACGAGGGACGTTTCATACTTGAAGTGATGAAATGTGCCTCAATTCTCGATCGCCGACACTCTTGATCATACATGATAGAGTTCTAGGCTTTATGTGTTTATTTGTGCATTCATTTTACATTGATTTGTGCAATTTGGCTTCTCGGCCATCATGCATCGAGATGCATGATTGATGGCCCGAGGGTCGTGCACACATATCTTGCAAATACATTGCCATGCCCTTTCTTGCTCTCTGTTGCAACAAAGTGGAGTCTGGCAGCAAAAACTGGTCGGCCGACTAGTAATACTAGCTGGCCGACCACTTTTTTTGGTTTTCAGCAAAGAAAAGTGGTCGGCAGGTGGTCTCCCTCCTTAACAACTGGTCGGCAGCCCTCCCACAGGTCCCCAAGGTGAGTTAGAAGCTTTCTGGAACTTGGTGCAAAGTTCTGAGAACAATTGCAAACAGAGGCAAATTGGGGCATCGCGACGGATTTCCGAACGAGGCGACCGGGCATGCATGCACTCTTCTTCCTTTGAAGCTCCTGCTTTACTGCATTACTTAGCTAATTTGCTTAGCTAGTTTATGCTTTGGTTTTGTAATTAAGTAGTTAATGCGTTTAGCTATTAATAGCTTAATTAGTTAGCTTGTTAGTTAGCTAGTTTTGTTGTGCAATAATTAGTTTAATTAGCTTAGATTAGCTAGTTAGCTTCTTATTCGGACCCTCCGTCGAAAGGGCCAACTGTTATAATAAGCGTGCGTGTGTGCGATGCATGTCTTCCAACCCTCATTTCTTTCTCCCTTTTACTTACCAGCTTTCGATGGTTAGTTTTAGGGCATATTTTGTTTAGCATCCTTATGCTTTGCATGCGTGCATTCATTCATCTGTATTGCATGCACCGGGCTCGGCGCATCATACTAACTGCATTGTACTTTCAATACATTTACTTGAATACGTATTCAACAGCATGTTATCAAGTTGCATTTCACATAACATCTTCGGATAGCCGAGCCTATCTTAGTTGCATTTTTGCATGTGTTGCATTAGCCATCTTAACATGAACTAGGATCATGCATGATTTCTAACTAGTTCTATGTTTTGGCTCGGAGTACACTGTGAGTGTTTACGCTTTAGCATACTGCATGTGTGTTAGTGTTGCCATGAAAGCATGCTTGCCATGAGGCTAACTGCTTATTTGATATAACTTCCTGAATGCCTGTGGGTGAAGGTTGGATTGCTTGAATTGGGACAATTCATTGAAATCCTCGATTTAGCCTACTTGCGAGTAGCAAACTTCAAATCATTTTTGCAAACAAACATGCAATGTTTTGTTCCAACTTAGGCGATCTAGTCTATACTTGTATGCTGTGCGCATCACATAGTAATTCTAGGTTAATACGGAATAAGAACAGATGTGTTTTCAAAAACAAAATATCATGTTAGTAAAGGCCGATCTTTTGATCGGGCGAGCGGGGGTGCTCATTGCACGGCCTTCCCCTCTTGTACCCAAGTTCCTGAGCCGAGGCAACTTTGGTGATGACGGACACGTGGCCTTAGGCACGAGTCAAGGTTTCCTAAATTTCTCCGAAAATAAAATATTTAGGTGGCGACTCTGTATCTGGCAAAGCAGTCCATGTTTGGCACTTCTTTATAAAAATCAGTTTTCCAAAACGATTTGTCGGATTTGGAATCTTTGGTGATTTATCGGTCTTGCATTGCACTTTGCAAGATTAGATTCAGAACCGTGACATTGAGTCCGAACTTGTAGTAGCTAGAGAACAAAATGTCATTCGCGCCCTCGCAGCGCGGAGTTCGGGGAGTTCTCGGGACAGTCTACACCTTATGGCACGCTTTTCCAAGCAAGCCTCCGGCAAACCATTCAGGAATAGCAGATAGCAAACACGGTGTGTAGACGCGCCCTTGGGCCTCATGCTACAGTTCGGACTCAAATGTCATGGTTCTGATCTAGTCTCGCAAAGTGCAACTCAAGACCGATAAATCACCAAAGAGTCCAAATCCGGCAAATCGTTTTGGAAAACTGATTTTTGTAAAAAAGTGCCAAACATGGACTGCTTTGCCAAATATAGAGTCGTCACCTAAATATTTTATTTTGGAAAATTTAGGAAACCCTGACTCGTTGCCTAAGGCCACGTGTCCGTCATCACCAAAGTTGCCTCGGCTCGGGAACTTGGGTACGACTGGGAAAGGTCATCTATGAGCACCCCCGCTTGCCCGATCAAAGATCGGCCTGTACTAAACATGATATCTTGTTTTTGAAAACACATGTGTTCTTATTCTGGTTAATTAGCTAATCTTACTATGTGATGTGCACAGCAAACAAGTATAGACTAGATCGCCTAATTTGGAACAAAGCATCGCATATCCGTTTGTTTAGCAATGGTTTGAAGTTTGCTACTCGTAAGTAGGCTAAAACACGGATTTCAATGAATCATTCCAATTCGAGTAATCCAACCTTCACCCACAGGCATTCAGACAGTTTATATCAACTAAGCAGCTAGCCTCATGGCAACAATAACACACGTGCAGTATGCTAAAGCATAAACACTTACAGTGTACTCCGAGCCAAAACAGAAACTAGTTAGTAATCAATGCATGATCCTAGTTCATGTTAAGATGGCTAATGCAACCCATGCAAAATGCAACTAGAAATAGGATCGGCTTTTCTAAGATGGCATATGAGATGTGATAATTGATACATGTATTCAAATTGGAATTGAAATATGATGCAATTAGTATGATGCGCCGAGCCCGGTGCATGCAATATAGATGGATGATGCAAACACGCAAGCATAAGTATGCTAATTAAAAATGACCTAGAACTAACCATTGAAAGCGGTAAGTAAAAGGGAGAAAGACGTGGCGTTGGAACACATGCACACATACACGCACACTTATTACAAAATTCGCCCTCTCGACGGAGGATCCGAATGAATAATACATGCCAACTAATTAACTAACTAACAAACTAATTAATTATTACATAACCGAATGAATAACTAGCTACAACTAATTATTACAAAACTTAATAAATTAACAAATTAATTAACTACAAATGAGCAAATACTAACTAACAAGTAAGCAAAACAGTAAATAATGCTATTCTAACTCTTTTTGAAGAAGAAGGTATGCATGCTCGCATTCGGCTTCTCGCCTCGAAACGCCTTCCGGTTGCTCTCTCGAGGCTTTGCTGGCAAGGTGTCTTCCAGCGCTTGTTGCTGAAACTTACCAAAACACTGTTGGGAAGGGCACCAATGTCCTGCCGGCCATGAGGAGCCTCTACCGACCCCACTGCCGACCAACAATGCACACTGCCGGCCAATGAGGAAGGACTGCCGGCCATCTGTGAGAGGGTGTCGGCCACTCGTGTGCTGTGACACCAAGCTGCAACAAAGCACAAAATAGAGGAAAGGGAGGGTCTCCCAAGGGTATGTACACACTATGCCATCCCCATATCATCTTGAAACACAAAAGGAGAGGCATAGTCGGATCCACGACCATCAATCACGCATCCCGATACATGATGGCCAAAGATCCAACTTGTGTAAATCAATATGAAATGAATGCACAAATAAACACGTAAAGCCTAAAACTTTATCATGTGTGATCAAGAACGTCGACGACCGAGAATTGAGACACGTTTCATCACTTGGAGTATGAAACGTCCCTCGTTTCTCGTGCTCAGATTAACACTTAATCCAAACAACAATGCAACACAAGCATGGCACACGTGCAATGCAACTATATGGCATACTCAATGCTCAATGCTAAGAACTAGATGACATGCTCAAAGCATGGTGATCATAAGGTTCTAAGTACAATGTAATGCATGCATATACAATGCAATGCAACAAGGGTAACAACATGGCATGCAACAAATATGCAACTATGCACCAATGCACGCAACAACATGTGATCATGGTATGAAATGTACTACCCTAAACATGGAAGCTATCATGCACAACATGCTAAAGGGGCCAAGAATGCCAATGCTAGCAAAGAGGATAACACCATAAGCATGCATCACAATGCTCAAACACTCGAACCAGCCCAAGAAAGAGTTGTGCCATGCCCAAAACAGTGGCAAAACATGTTAAGATAGAAGCTCAAAATACTATACAAACATGCATGCACATTAGCCCGAGCTTAAGGCACAAAACATAACTCTTAAGTACACTTAAGGAGTGAAAAGCATGCAAGTATGACAATACTACATGCTCTGAAATGATGTTAGGAATGATGCCAAATCACACACATAACACAAGCATGGCATGCATAAAGCTCAAAAGCTAAGAACTAGCAAAGGGACTTAAGCCATGGCCATACAAAGCAAGCCCCAAAGTGCTAAGGGAACCTAAAATAGTCCTAAGGCAGGTCCAAACAAGGCCAAAACAAGCTCGAAGCAAGCCAACACGAGCTAGAACACAAGGCCAAAAACATGGAGCATGCAAGGCTACAAAAGAGGAAATGCACTACACCTATTGAAACCAAACATGGCATGACTTGGATAACATAAAACAGAGTTACATCATGGTATAACAAGACCAAAAATGCATTGATATGATGACCTAAAGGCCTAGGCTTAATGGCATGCGCAATGATCCATTCATGAGGCATAAAGAGCGAAGGCTCCAAGGCATTAAAAGCATGTCAAATGCAAGTGTATGACCACATTTCATGGACAGAAATAACATTTAGAATGATGGCAAAGCATGCAAACATCACATGTATGGCATGGTAGGGGCCTCAAAACCCAAGGCTAGCCTAAGCATTTACACTATAGCTATACAAAACATAAGTGATATGGCCATGGCAGCCTAAAACAGTCCTAAGACAGCCCAAAATAAGAATAAAATCATGCTGGAGCAAAGCCAAAATATGCTAGGATGATGAGTCAAAACATCATGCACATAAAGCTAGTAAGCAAGATTTGTTCTACAAGTATATGGAGCTTGTAAAGGATGACCAAACCAGCTATGGACAGAGTCATCACCTGGCAAAACATCATGAAAAACATGTTGAATTGGACTCAACATAAGCTAGGATGACATGCTAAAGCAAGAAGCATACAAGACTAGTTTATGAGATTTACACTACAAGTGTATTATACATGCATGGAGTGAAAAAACCAACCCAAAATAGATCTAAGGCATGGTAAAAAATTACCAAAAACTTACTGAAATGGAGCCAACACATGCAAGAAAGACATGCTACTTTGTAAGGCTACAAATGGGATTACACTACACATACAAGATGCATGCAAAAAGTGACCAAACTAGCCATGGCAGGTCCTAAAAGTCACAAAAAAGGGCCTGAACCGGGCCTCAAAAGTACCGAGAGGCATGCTCCTTTGGAAGGCCAAAAATGCAAGCAATCAAAAATCAAAAGAGAGGGGGTCACCCCCTCTGATTTGAGGCCTCAAAACCACATGCCTACCACTGAAAATCCACTGGATTTCCGTGGTTAGAAGGCCAAACCAAGGCTAGCTCGAAGGCCTTAAGGCATGGCTCAAAACAAGGCCAAACAAGGCAAACAAGAGGGTTGAAGACCCTCAACAACACAAAGACCTTAAACAACTACCAAAAGAACTTAAATACAAGACTTTTTTCAGTTAAAAGCAAGGCCTAAAACAATATGCAAGAATGGCCAAAATGAGATACAAAGAAGTGCTAAAATGGGGAAAAAGCTCACCCTTGAAGTCCAACTTCGAAACCAGCAACCTTAGGGGCCAAAAACTCACTTTCAGAGCTCAAGTAACCTTCCCAAGAACCTCGGTCTAATGGTGGTGGTGTATCTCTATGTGTTGTAGTGTAAAAGTGCAAGAAAAATGGACTAAACCACAACAATATAGAGAGAGTAAGAAATATATAGAGAGAGAGAGCTATATCTCTTCTAAAATGGCTGAACCCCTTCCAAGGAGAGAGCCCCTCTCCTTATATAGAGGGAAAACAATGCAAAGCTTCTTCAAGAAGCTTGGCAAGAGCTTCATCCCTCCATACACGTGCATGGAGGGGAGATGAAAGGATTCCAGCTGGCTCAAAAGATCTGGAGTGAAACCAGCTGAGACAGGGGGTCTGCCGGCCATCAGTGGTGGCCGGCAGTGGCTCACTGATGGCCGGCAAGCTTCATCAGTGGCCGGCAACAACAAAGGCATGGCCGGCAGTGCACCAAGAAAAGTATTCTGAAAGGACCAAGTCATGGTCCAAGAATGGGGCAGAAAGGATACAGGGTTTGGAAAGCTCAAACCTGTGACGTTTCGCCGCGAAAGTCGAATACCCAATGAGCAATCGAGCTAGTGGCTGGATGTACCTGCAAGCACAACCGAGTCTTGAGGACGGTAAAAAATGGGGTGTCTACAGTTACCCCTCTTTGACAGAACTCAAAAGTCACAAAGTGACGGGAGTGAGTGTCAAAGCCCAAAGACGACCCATTTTTAACAAGGCCGAAGACTCAGGCAAACACTCAATATAAGCATGCAGAGATGCGCCCGGAGGCTGGGGCAAAATGCAAATGATATGCACAATGCCATAGCATAACTTATGATTATGCAAAGAAAAACTGTAATGGAGCAATTATATACAATAAATGCGACATTTTAAGCAAGTGAATGAGAAATAACAGTCCTACATGTTTCAACAGAAAGGATGTAAGAAAATTATGCAATTCTCACCATGTCTCAAGTGGAGTGCATACAATACCGTCCGGTTCGTCTAGTCGCGCCAACTTCCAATGAACCGTATATATAATATCGTGCCTGTAAAAGAAAGAAACTCAACATGTACAATATCGTTAGAAACATGCATAACAATGCAAGTGAAAAGTGCGTGACAACGCAAGTGGAGGGGTGCAAAACAATGCAATCCTGTGGGTACGAGACAACGCAGATGGAACATGCATAACAGCGCAAGTTAAAACATGCGTAACAGTGCAAGTTAAGAAAGTGTACGTAACAGCACGAATTAAAGCGTGCATAACAATGCAAGATAGAGGTGTGTGCGTGACAGCGCAAGATAAAGAAGTGCGTCACAGCGTAAATAAAGCATGCGTAACAGCGCAAGTAAAGAAGTAAAACATGCGTAACAGCGCAAGTAAAAAAAGTAGAACATGCGTGACAGCGCAAGTAAAGCATGCGTAAGAGCGCAGGTCAAAGAAGTAGACATGCGTAATAGCGCAGGTAAAGAAATAAAACATACGGTATAGCGTAGGTTAAGAAAGTAAAACATGCGGTACAGCGCAGGCTAAGAAAGTAAGTGCGTGACAGCGCAAGATAAGAAAATAAAGCCGTAACATCGCACATAACCTGCGTAACATCGCAAGACAAGATAAGTAAGTGCGTAACAGCGTACATAACCTGCGTAACAGCGCAAGATAAGATAACAAGTGTGTAACAGCGCACATAACCTGTGTAACAGTGCAAGTTAAAGAAAACAAATGCGTAACAGGGCACATAACTTGCGTAACAGCGCAAGTTAGAGAAAAGAAGTGCGTAACAGCGCACATAACCTGTGTAACAACGCAAGATAAGATAAGTAAGTGCGCAATAGCGCACATAACCTGCGTAACAGTGCAAGATAAGATAACAAGTGCGTAACAGCGCCCATAACCTGCGTAACAGCGCAAGTTAAAGAAAACAAATGTGTAACAGCGCACATAACCTGCGTAACAGTGCAAGTTAAAGAAAAGAAGTGCGTAACAACGCAAAATAACAAGCGTAACAGTGCAAGTTAAATAAGGGTGCGAAACAACGCAAAATAACAAGCATAACAGCGCAAGTTAAAGGGGGTGTGAAACAATGTGAGAGGGATGCAAGACAATGCAACCTAAGTGTGACGCATAACAATGCGGAAGGGATGCAAGACAATGCAACCTAAGTGTACTAACAAGTAGAAGGAAGGTACGCAAGACAGCGCGAATGATATGTAAGGCACTAACAACTACAAGTGAGGTGTGCAAGATAGCGCGAACAATGCACTAATAAGTACAGGAGGGTGCGCAAAATAGCGCGAACAATGCACTAACAGGTGCAGGAGGGTGTGCAAAATAGCACGATGAAATGATAGAGTAGATGCTAAGGGTGGCGAACTCCAACCATGCCGGAATTATGAGAGGAGGTAAACAATTCCAAACACGCTGAAATCGTGTGAGGAATGAACAAACTCTAACAATGCTGAAATCGTGAGAAGAGGTAAACAATTCCAAACACACTGAAATCGTGTGAGGAAGGAACAACTCTAACCACACTGAAATCGTGAGAAGAGGTCAACAATTCCAAACACGCTGAAATCATGTGAGGAAGGAACAAACTCTAACCACGCTGAAATCATAAGAAGAGGTCAACAATTCCAAACACGCTGAAATCGTGTGAGGAAGGAACAAACTCTAACCATGCTGAAATCGTGAGAAGAGGTAAACAATTCCAAACACACTGAAATCGTGTGAGGAAGGAACAACTCTAACCACACTAAAATCGTGAGAAGAGGTCAACAATTCCAAACGCGCTGCAATCATGTGAGGAAGGAACAAACTCTAACCACGCTGAAATCGTGAGAAGAGGTAAACAATTCCAAACACGCTGAAATCGTGTGAGGAAGGAACAAGGAGAAACATAGGGACATATCCCCGTGTTCCCCGAAGGAAAGAGAAACATAGAGACGTATCCCCGTGTTCCCTGAAGTAAAAAGAAACATAGGGACATATCCCCGTGTTCCCCGGAAGAAAGAGAAACATAGGGACATATCCCACTGTTCCCCGGAAGAAAGAGAAACATAGGGACATATCCCAGTGTTCCCCGGAAGAAAGAGTGTGCATAACAATGCAACAAGAGGAAAGGCACACCTCTCAGCGTATCACATGCGAGAGAGAGAAGGTAAATTTCTCAGCGTGTCACACGCAAGAGAAGAAAGGTAAACCTTTCAGCGTATCACACGTGAGAGGGAAAAAGTAGAAACCTCTCAGCGTAGCATACGCGAGAGGGAAAAGGACTATACAGGAGCAGTCATCCAAACGCGTATTAAACGCGAGAGAAAAAAAAAGATAGGCGCAAACTCATGCCAAATGCGGGAGGAGAGAGGTATCAGTTAAACTGAACCGGAACATCTCTAAATGAATAGTACATACAATACTGTGCAAAAATGAGAAAGAAACAAAATAGGTATAATGCAAAAGAATGCATGGCATTCAACGAATGCAATAAACAAGCATAGCGGCGCTTTAGAAAGCACCTCACTAGGTGAATGGCGATAAACCGCTCTACTCTGATGGGGATCTCCCCGTCTGTGTTCCTCGAACACTTACCTTCAACTCGCAGTACAAGGGTTCTGGAATATTGACGAGGAGCAACATCTACTGGGGAAACCACGAACGCCGCTTTTCTGCCTGATCATACTCACAACTTTCCCTATTCTTCAACGGGGTGATAGAGTAGGTCGGATCAGTATCCAAAATTGAAGTGCATACATGCTGCCTCAACCTATGTGGCTTCCATACAGATTTCAAGCCGGGGATACACCCCTGGGTATTTAAACCAGACTTTAGTCTCGAAAATCCCGAACCTTTGCGTTCTAGGCCACAGCCATTCGAACTCTAGTTTCCACCGTCGTAGTTGATCTCCTAGGAACTCATTGCAAACATAACCAAGATGCCTCTGGCAGGGATTGGTACTCCGGGAGAGCACTTTTGATTGCCATTCCAGCACAAAAAAGTCAACACAGTGTTCTATTCACTTCGAACACATAGCTCGTATAGTACACTGCTCATTCTGAACACGCAGCTCATAACACAGTACTTGGTTTATTCTGAACGCGGCTCGTTCTGAACAAACAGTTCAATCTGAACATACGGAATGCAATAACGAGGCATGCAGAAGTTGAAACAAACTCGGATGCTCCAAATTTTTCCTCTTTTCTTTTGCTTCTTAGTCCGGAACCCATATAGCTTTAGATAGGTCCTGGTTTTATAGTTCTCACATGACTTGGATTGAACCCTGCAGTTTTATGAAAGAACAAATTCTGTTTTGCACGAATGTGGAGAATGGCACAGCACTTTGAGCACAAAACGGTTTATTTTTGAAATTGAGAGATCGAAAACGAGTCTTTAACCGGGTATTGAGTCGACGACTGGACACAGCGCACTACAACTCAACAAAGGAAAACAAAGAAGGTAAACAACCTAAACACATCGAGAAACACTCGAAACGACTCAAAACAAGAATTGAAATAAAACAAAAAGACACGACACTCAAACATGCACAGGGAGCCTGTTTCTCTGGGTATTGTTTCCCACCCTTTCTTATTTGTGATTCTCACATCACTCGGCCCTCAGGCTCTGTTTTTCTGAAAAAGCCATTTTCTCACTTTTCTCTCAACATACTCCTCTCTATTCTTTAATCTCTTATTTTTCATCCCTCCCCTGGGTGGTTGATGGATAAACAAGGAGTTGCAGGCTCCTGCCCCTAGCATTCTGTTAGATTCTTCTTCTTCTACTCACAACAGCGAACTTTCCCATAGAAGGGTTACGCTACATTTGGGTGTGTAGCCAATCTGCAGCTAACATCGGTTGATGATGCCCTTCTAGGGAGTTTGGATGTGATTAGATCTGTTCAGATGAGGGAGTGGAATACCCTGCTCTATTTCTGTTCGTGCTTCACACTTGGCTTGATACCTCGCTGCTTGGAGGGTGTGAGAGCTTTCTGCCCTTGGCTGTTAGCTTCAGTGGTGCCCTTTTCTGGCAGGCATGATGCCCTCTTTGACAATGGGGAAAAAACAGAACACCTGACTCAACTGCGCCCTTAGTTCATCATTTTGACCATTTTTTGTTTTGGCTTTCCACTAAAACAATTTTAATCAATATGAGTTAGATTAACATGCTTGTTCGATTTTCTGATTCAAAATCATGCAAGCCAGATTGTGAGCACTGAAAGTTTTCCTTTTTTGGGTCCAATAAACGGTCCAGTTTTGGAAAAATGGAATAATTTTCGAGAAAATTGGTCAACTTCATTAAAAATTCTCAAAAACTATTTTTTACAAAATGGCCACTGCTCGACCAACATAGAATTTACTCTTGAGATGCGCAACCTCAGATCCACAACAATGGAAAATTGCCCCCTTGTCTGAAGGACACTGCATGGCAATGGAAAGTTGCCCCTTGTTTGAATAGCACCTCGGCACACTGATCAGCAACGGAAAGTTGCCCCTTGTTTGAATAGTACCGCAGAACACTGTAACCAGGTTCTCAAGGTGACGATCACAACCGAACTCTCGGATACAGAGAAGACAACGATGATCAGAACCATTACATGGACACAATCGATTTGGAAGTGTTTATGGATGGACTTCAGAATGAAGTTGCCTACGTATCCCAAACATGGGAATCAAGCCTTACGTAGTTCAGGTTAAGGTACACTCGGGTATTTAACCTCTCCTTTTGCGCTCTAACTTTTGCCAAGGCCGCCCTTTCTGGGTTTTTAATCTTGCGAGCTTTGTTCTTATTTTCTTTTCAATCTTTTCATTTCTTTTTTCATCTTTTCTATTTTTTCATTTCTTTTTTCATCTTTTCTATTTTTTCATTTCTTTTTCTTCATTTTTTGCATTTTTCTTTTTCTTTTCTTTTTCATTTGCTCTAATTTTTGCCTGGGTCGCCCTTCCGGGTTTTCGGCCCAGCGAACCTCTCAAGGGTAAAAGTGTAGCTTTGTCCATGTCAAATGGTTTTGAGATCCTGAAGTCATCTGAATCTAGGACAATGACTGTTGTTCGCTGATGATGTAGGAGTGCATCCAATGGGGGGCTGAATTGCCCCAGTGTTGTGGATAGGAACTCGGTTGTCCTTCAACAATACTTTCTTCTTTCCTCCCTTCTAGGATTTGGCATTCTTGCTGATCTTCGTTGGTTTGAGAAGTGTCCCAATTTGTGACTCTTCGAGCACGTTTGATATTTTTGCCCCTAGTTCAAGGGATGCTTCTATTCTAGCTTTGCAAGCTTCTTTTGATGACATCTAACCTTTTCGGTCTGACTTTCTTGCCCCTAGTTCAAGGGCTGCTTCGAATATGGCCACACAGGTTTCACATCATGATTGACCTTTGAACATTCTGAATCTGAGTTCAAGGTTTGAAAGCAAAAGGGGTTGAGTCTCGAGACTGAGAGCGATCCTAGGCTGCATAATCTCAAGAGCAATTCCACATAGGTCTTCGCAGGACCGTGCAAAACATTTTTTGAAATCTTTTAAGAAAGCAACTAGTCGCTCGCGCTGAAGACGGTGTAGAACGAATCTGGATCAAGCCAAGATCCTTCTCAGTACTCACATTAACAAACATAGTCTCATTCATTAAGAGCTTAGCATGCATTTCTTTCTCTCAATTGATCAAATTTTTGCAAATCCCGAGGAATTCCTTCCTCTTTGTTTTCAATACGTGGTTCAAAAAGTTTTGAAAAACTTAGGTCAATGCAATAATTTCAAGGCACAGAAGAGCAGGTGAAATGTACTGCCTTTTTATTCTAAAGTTGCTGGCACAACTGGCGCAAGGCAGAAGCAAACACAAGAGTGTGAAAATTATTGCTGTCTCATTCAGATCTGTTGGCACAACTGGCTCCATGGCAGAAACAGACTCAAAAGAAAGCGAAAAGACAAACACAAAACAAAATAGTGATATCCAAAGTAACACCCCCGGAATCACACGACTTCTGTACAACAGGACTGACTCGATACAACAAGACAGACCCTTAATCAAAAAGACTGACTAAAAATAAAGAGACAGACTCAAAACAAAACCACAGAACTGATTCAACACCTAAGTCAGAAACTACAAAAACCAACATTCGCAAATGCTCAAAACAGTGCGTGCCACACGCCACATTTGAAGTAAACTGGGCACCGCCCACAGGTGGTTCATTCCTTGGTCACATCACATTATCCTCCAGATTCACTGATCCAGTGATGATGGACTTTGCTGAGCTTGGTGGGAGGGTAACCCCGTTGTCAAACAAATCCTGTACCTCGTGGCAAAGACGGAAGCAATTGTCAGTGGTATGACCAGTTTGTTGATGGTACACACAGTACTGGGTAGCGTCATGGCTAGGTGGAAGACGACTAGGGAGAGGTCGAGGCTTGAGGGGTTTAAGATGCCCCTTTTCAGTAAGTATCTAAAGCGCCTTGGACAAAGGCATGTAGAGGGCATGAAAGACCCTGTGACCTTGGGGCAAATGCTTCGAGTTTTGTGCATTTTTACTGGATGCACTAGCAAAAGGATCGGCAGGTACATGCTTGGTTTGCTGATTTTTCCTGGGTGCAGAATTAGGGTTGGAGGGAACGGTTCTGGTATGATGACCCTTCTCTCGATTTTCCCCTTAGCTTGAACTGCCCTCGGTCTGAGTGGGGAAAGCGTCATTCATAGTTTTTGCAACAACCGTGAGCACTTGTTGTTTGTTCAATCCCTCAGCTTTTAAAGCCTCAATGGCTTGCAGAAGTTGTTCATAGGGATCAATGTCTGCCTCCACCTTGTTCTTCCCACTAGCCTCAGCTTGGTCGAAGGTTTGGGTTGCTACATCAGAGCGGAGCCCGGTTGTTGTTGACATGTCATTGCCTATACTTAGGATGGGTTCAAGTTGGCTGAGCTCAATTACAATTCGACCCAAAAGTGGGGGTTCTTCTGGCATGAAATTTCCGGTATACGATGTGGTCGATGGCAGAGCTGACATTCCGTAGGCTAGATCAGCCACAGTCCTCTGAAGATCGCCGATCATTCCCATTAGCTCAAAAGTGGTGGGCTCACGGGTTTGAAATAATTGGGGTTCCCAAATTGGATGCGCGGCAGGTGACCTAGGCGGGTGTGGTACGTCAACATCGGTCTCACCCTGCATGGTGATTCCCTGGTTTAGCGCCATTGCCATAACCACAATTTCTTCTGAATTTTGTGTCATCACGAGTCTGCTGAACTGAACAGAGGTGATGCAACTGGTGATTGACGGATCAAACGAACAGATGAGCCCTGACTGGCTTTTCTCTGCTTTGCCTCAGCGAAGGAGAACACTGGTTGTCCTGAACCGAATCTCTGAACCCTTGAAAGAGAAAACAGGTAGCATTTTAGCTCAATTTCACCAGAATAGACATAAGCATAGCTGAATAACTGTATTCGACCACTTATCACTGTTCCCAAATCACTGTCCCAAAACTGAATCTGATACCCGCAGATATAACTGATTCCCAAAATATTGATGCCCGCAGGCCTGATACCCAGACTTGCAAACTGATACACGCAACCCTGTAAAGATACACTCTAACAGCACATAGCAAGCAAATGAGAGTCAAAAACACCCATATATTGGGGTAGGGTTTCCCTGTCCTATTTTGTCAGGAGCTAGGGTTTCACAACGCACACAGCGGTTTCAAACAACCTACAATCGGGTAAGCAACCTGTCCTAGCTTGGAATAGTCACTTCGGTTTCTGATATGCACTAGGTCAAATAGTCAAAAAGGGTGCCCCGGTAAAGACCGAGGTTTGTGTTCCCGTCGTGGCAGAGCTCGAAACCGGTCAGCCTTATGGCACGCTTCTCAAAGTGAGCCTCTGGCAAACCGTTCAGGAATAGCATACGGCAAACACGGTGTCCTAGGCACACCAATGCAAATGCAATGCAAAGAGACACATAAGTGTAAATAAAACAAGATATCATGAGTTCGAGTCAAGCTCTCTAAATCCCCAGCAGAGTCGCCAAAAACTGTAGACGCGCCCTTGGGCCTCATGCTACAGTTCGGACTCAAATGTCACAGTTCTGAATCTAGTCTCGCAAAGTGCAATGGAAGACCCATAAATCACCAAAGAGTCCAAATCCGGCAAATCGTTTTGGAAAACTGATTTTTGTAAAGAAGTGCCAAACATGGACTGCTTTGCCAGACATAGAGTCGCCACCCAAATATTTTATTTTGGGAAATTTAGGAAACCCTGACTCGTTGCCTAAGGCCACGTGTCCGTCATCACCAAAGTTGCCTCGGCTCGGGAACTTGGGTACGATTGGGGAAGGTCATCTATGAGCACCCCCGCTCGCCCGATCAAAGATTGGCCTGTACTAAACATGATACCTTGTTTTTGAAAACACATGTGTTCTTATTCCGGTTAATTAGCTAATCTTACTATGTGATGCGCACAGCAAACAAGCATAGACTAGATCGCCTAATTTGGAACAAAGCATCGCATATCCGTTTGTTTAGAAATGGTTTGAAGTTTGCTACTCGTAAGTAGGCTAAAACACGGATTTCAATGAATCATTCCAATTCGAGTAATCCAACCTTCACCCACAGGCATTCAGACAGTTTATATCAACTAAGCAGTTAGCCTCATGGCAAGCATGCTTTCATGGCAACAATAACACACATGCAGTATGCTAAAGCATAAACACTTACAGTGTACTCCGAGCCAAAATAGAAACTAGTTAGTAATCAATGTATGATCCTAGTTCATGTTAAGATGGCTAATGTAACACATGCAAAATGCAACTAGAAATAGGATCGGCTTTTCTAAGATGGCATATGAGATGTGATAATTGATACATGTATTCAAATTGGAATTGAAATACGATGCAATTAGTATGATGCGCCGAGCCCGGTGCATGCAATATAGATAGATGATGCAAACACGCAAGCATAAGTATGCTAATTAAAAATGACCTAGAACTAACCATCGAAAGCGGTAAGTAAAAGGGAGAAAGACGTGGGGTTGGAACACATGCACACACGCACGCACACTTATTACAAAATTCGCCCTCTCGGCGGAGGATCTGAATGAATAATACATGCCAACTAATTAACTAACTAACAAACTAATTAATTATTACATAACCGAATGAATAACTAGCTACAACTAATTATTACAAAACTTAATAAATTAACAAATTAATTAACTACAAATGAGCAAACGCTAACTAACAAGTAAGCAAAAACAGTAAATAATGTTATTCCAACTCTGTTTGAAGAAGAAGGTATGCATGCTCGCATTCGGTTTCTCACCTCGAAACGCCTTCCGGTTGCTCTCTCGAGGCTTTGCTGGCAAGGTGTCTTCCAGCGCTTGTTGCTGAAACTTACCAAAACACTGCTAGGAAGTGCACCAGTGGCCTGCCGGCCATGAGGAGCCTCTGCCGACCCCACTGCCGACCAACAATGCACACTGCTGGCCAATGATGAAGGACTGCCGGCCATCTATGAGAAGGTGCCGGCCACTGGTGTCCTGTGACACCAAGCTGCAACAAAGCACAAAATAGAGGAAAAAGAGGGTCTCCCAAGGGTATGTACACACTATGCAACCCCCATATCATCTTGAAACATCAAGGGAGAGGCATAGTTAGATCCACGACCATCAATCACGCATCCCGATGCATGATGGCCAAAGATCCAACTTGTGCAAATCAATATGAAATGAATGCACAAATAAACACGTAAAGCCTAAAACTCTATCATGTGTGATCAAGAACGTCGACGACCGAGAATTGAGACACGTTTCATCACTTGGAGTATGAAACGTCCCTCGTTTCTTGTGCTCGGATTAACACTTAATCCAAACAACAATGCAACACAAGCATGGCACATGTGCAATGCAACTATATGGCATACTCAATGCTCAATGCTAAGAACTAGATGGCATGCTCAAAGCATGGTGATCATAAGGTTCTAAGTACAATGTAATGCATGCATGTACAATGCAATGCAATATGGGTAACAACATGGCATGCAACAAATATGCAACTATGTACCAATGCACGCAACAACATGTGATCATGATATGAAATGTACTACCCTGAACATGCAAGCTATCATGTACAACATGCTAAAGGGGCCAAGAATGCCAATGCTAGCAAAGAGGATAACACCATAAGCATGCATCACAATGCTCAAACACTCAAACTTGCCCAAGAAAGAGTTGCGCCATGCCCAAAACAGTGGCAAAACATGTTAAGATAGAAGCTCAAAATACTATACAAACATGCATGCACATTAGCCCGAGCTTAAGGCACAAAACACAACTCTTGAGCACACTTAAGGAGTGAAACGCATGTAAGTATGACAATACTACATGCTCTGAAATGATGTTAGGAATGATGCCAAATCACACACATAACACAAGCATGGCATGCATGAAGCTCAAAAGCTAAGAACTAGCAAAGGGACTTAAGCCATGGCCATACAAAGCAAGCCCCAAAGGGCTAAGGGAACCTAAAGCAGTCCCAAGGCAGGTCCAAACAAGGCCAAAACAAGCTCGAAGCAAGCCAACACGAGCTAGAACACAAGGCCAAAAACATGGAGCATGCAAGGCTACAAAAGAGAAAATGCACTACACCTATTGAAACCAAACATGGCACGACTTGGACAGCATAAAACAGAGTTACATCATGGTATAACAAGACCAAAAATGCACTGATATGATGACCCAAAGGCCTAGGCTTAATGGCATGCGCAATGATCCATTCATGAGGCATAAAGAGCGAAGGCTCCAAGGCATTAAAAGCATGTCAAATGCAAGTGTATGACCACATTTTACGGACTAAAATAACATTTAGAATGATGGAAAAGCATGCAAACATCACATGTATGGCATGGTAGGGGCCTCAAAACCCAAGGCTAGCCTAAGCATTTACACTATAGCTATACAAAACATAAGTGATAGGGCCATGGCAGCCTAAAACAGTCCTAGGACAGCCCAAAATAAGAATAAAATCATGCTGGAGCAAAGCCAAAATATGCTAGGATGATGAGTCAAAACATCATGCACATAAAGCTAGTAAGCAAGATTTGTTCTACAAGTATATGGAGCATGCAAAGGATGACCAAACCAGCTATGGATAGAGTCATCACATTGCAAAACATCATCAAAAACATGTTGAAATAGACTCAACATAAGCAAGGATGACATGCTAAAGCAAGAAGCATACAAGACTAGTTTATGAGATTTACACTACAAGTGTATTATACATGCATGGAGTGAAAAAACCAACCCAAAACAGATCTAAGGCATGGTAAAAAATTACCCAAAACCTAATGAAATGGAGCCAACACATGCAAGAAAGACATGCTACTTTATAAGGCTACAAATGGGATTACACTACACATACAAGATGCATGCAAAAAGTGACCAAACCAGCCATGGAAAGAGCCATGGCAGGTCCTAAAAGTCACACAAAAAGGGGCCTAAACCAAGCCTCAAAAGTACAGAGAGGCATGCTCCTTTGGAAAGCCAAAAATGCAAGCAAACAAAAACCAAAAGAGAGGGGGTCACCCCCTCTGATTTGAGGCCTCAAAACCACATGCCTACCACTAAAAATCCACTGGATTTCAGTGGTTAGAAGGCCAAACCAAGGCTAGCTTGAAGGCCTTAAGGCATAGCTCAAAACAAGGCCAAACAAGGCAAACAAGAGGGTTGAAGACCCTCAACAGCACAAAGACCTTAAACAACTACCAAAAGAACTTAAATACAAGACTTTTTTCAATTGAAAGCAAGGCCTAAAACAATATGCAAGAATGGCCAAAATGAGATACAAAGAAGTACTAAAATGGGGCAAAAGCTCACCCTTGAAGTCCAACTTCGAAACCAACAACCTCAGGGGCCAAAAACCCACTTTCAGAGCTCAAGTAACCTTCCCAAGAACCTCAGTCCAATGGTGGTGGTGTATCTCTATGTGTTGTAATGTAAAAGTGCAAGAAAAATGGACTAAACCACAACAATATAGAGAGAGAGTAAGAAATATAGAGAGAGAAAGCTACATCTCTTCTAAAATGGATGAACCCCTTCTAAGGAGAGAGCCCCTCTCCTTATATAGAGGGAAAACAATGCAAAGCTTCTTCAAGAAGCTTGGCAAGAGCTTCATCCCTCCATAAATGTGTATGGAGGGGAGATGAAAGGATTCTAGCTGGCTCAAAAGATCTGGAGTGAAACCAGCTGAGACAGGGGGTCTGCCGGCCATCAGTGGTGGCCGGCAGTGGCTCACTGATGGCCGACAGGCTTCATCAGTGGCCGACAGCAACAAAGGCATGGCCGGCAGTGCCAGACCATGGCCGGCAGTGCACCAAGAAAAGTATTCTGAAAGGACCAAGTCATGGTCCAAGAATGGGGCAGAAAGGATACAGTGTTTGGAAAGCTCAAACATGTGACGTTCTGCCACGAAAGTCGAATACCCAATGAGCAATTGAGCTAGTGGCTGGATGTACCTGCAAGCACAACCGAGTCTTGAGGACGGTCAAAAATGGGGTGTCTACATGGTGTCCTAGGCACACTGATGCAAATGCAATGCAAAGAAACACATAAGTGTAGACAAAACAGCATATCATGAGTTCAAGTCAAGTTCTCTAAATCCCCAGTGGAGTCGCTAGAAACTGTAAACAGCCCGAACTACGCTCTGCGCGCGAGGGCGCGAATTGTAGTTCTAGCTACTACAGTTCGGACTCCTGTCACGGTTCTGAATCTAATCTCACAAAGTGCAATGTGAGACTGGTAAATCACCAAAGAGTCCAAATCCGACAAATCGTTTTGGAAAATCGATTTTAATCAAAAGTGTCAAACATGGACTGCTTTGCCAGATTTCAGAGTCGCCACATAAATATTTTATTTTAGGAAACTTAGGAAACCCTGACTCGTGCCTAAGGCCACGTGTCCGTCATCACTAAAGTTGCCTCAGCTCGGGAACTTGGGTATGAGGGGGGAAGGTCATGAAATGAGCACCCCCGTTCGCCCGATCAAAGGATCGGCCTCTACTAATCATGATATGTTGTTTTTGAAAGCACATGTGTTCTTATTCCGGTTATTAGCTAGAATTACTATGTGATGCACACAGCATATAAGTATAGACTCAATCGCAAGAATTGGAACAAAACATCTCATGTTTGTTTTTCGAAAATGGTTTAAAAGTGCTACTCGCAAGTAGGCTAAAACGCGGATTTGCCAGCCTCAAGTGGGCTTAAAACAACGTGATTTTGCCACTCCGCAAAGTGGGCTTAAAACGCACATTTTGATGAATTGTTCCAATTCAAGCGATGAAGCCTTCATCCACAGGCAATCATGCAACTATAGCAATTAAGCAAATAGCCTCATGGCAAGCATGCTATCATGGCAACCACTCACACTTATGCAAGGATGCTAAAGCATAAACACTCACAGTGTACTCCGAGCCAAAACAGAAGCTATGTTAGAAATCAATGCATGATCCTAGCTATGTTTGAAATGCCGAATGCAACACATGCAAAATGCAACTAAGTAGGCTCGACTATCTAAGATGGCATATGAATGCAACAATTGATACATGTATTCAAATAGGTATTGAAATACAATGCAGTTTGAATGATGCACCGAGCCCGGTGCATGCAAGACAAATGAATGGTGCAAAAATGCAAAGCATAAGGTATGCTAATTGAAATATGCCCTAAACTAACCATCAAAAGCGGATAAGTAAAAGGGAGAAAGACGTGGGATTGAAAGACATTCACACGCACACGCACACGCACACTTATTACAACATTTGCCCTCCCGACGGAGGGTCCGAATGAGAGCTAAGCTAATCTAAGCTAAGCTAAGCTAACAAATCTAATTAAGCTACTTAGACTAATTATTACACAACCAAATTGAATAACTAGCAAACACTAAGCTAATTATTACAACACTTTAATTAATTAACAAATGAATTAATTAAATTACAAATTCATGCTAAGCATTAAAATGTGTAAACTAGGCTGCCTTGGCTCTGTTTGGGAATTACAAGATGCATGTATAGACGTCCACGAACATCCCGGGAGGGAAAATCCGTTTTGTTCTTTTGGGCTTACTACAGTTCGGACTCAAATTGTCACGGTCCTGTATCTAATCTCGTAGAGTGCAATGCAAGACCGATGAATCATCAAAGAGTCCAAATCTGGCAAATCGTTTTGGAAAACAGATTTTTGTAAAGAAGTGCCAAACATGGACTGCTCTGCCAGATATAGAGTCGCCACCTAAATATTTTATTTTTGGGAAAATTTAGGAAACCCTGACTTGTTGCCTAAGGCCACGTGTCCATCATCACCAAAGTTGCCTCAGCTCAGGAACTCGGGTACGATCGGAAAAGGTCAACTATGAGCACCCCCGCTCGCCCGATCAAAGATCGGCCTCTACTAACCATGATATCTAGTTTTGAAAACATTATGCATTCTTATTCTGGTTATTAGCCTAGATTTACTATGTGATGCGCGCAGCAAAACAAGTATAGACTGGATTGCCTGATTTGGAACAAAACATTGCATATCTGTTTATTTGGAAAATGGTTTGAAATTTGCTACTCGCAAGTAGGCTAAAATATGGATTTCAATGAGTTGTTCCAACTCAAACAATCTAACCTTCATCCACAGGCATTCAAGCAGTTATATCATATAAGCAAATAGCCTCATGGTAAGCATGTTATCATGTTAACATTCACACTCATACGAGATGCTAAAGCATAAATACTTACATCGTACTCCGTGCCAAAATAATGAACTAGTTAGTAATCACATGCATGATCCTAGTTCATGTTAAAGTGGCTAATGCATCACATATGCATCACATACAAAAATGCCATTAGAATAGGCTCGGCTAATCTAAGGATGACATGTGGAATGCAACAACTCGATGCACGTATTCAAGTTAGATTTGAAATACTTATGCAGTTAGCATGATGTGCCGAGCCCGGTGCATGCAATACTGATGTATGAATGCACGCATGCATAACATAAGGTATGCTAAATTAAATATGACCTAATACTAACCATCAAAAGCAGGTAAGTAAAAGGGAGAAAGAAGTGGGGGTTGGAAGACATGCACACACGCACCCACACTTATTACAAATTCGCCCTCGCTCGGAGGGACCGAAAGAATATACAAATTAATTAACCTACAAGCTAATTAAATATTATAGACAATTAACTAGTTAAGCAAATTAACTAATCTAAGAAAGCAGTAAACAGCCTCGGGAAGAGGGTCCAATGCAATGCGTGCTCGGTTTCGCTCGGAAATCCGCTACCATACACAAGTTTGCCTCTGTTTTCCCTGCTCTGTTCCTCTGAAAATTGCACAATTCCCAAGCAACACTCTCTAGACATGGTGGCGCACCACCGGCTAGGGGGGAACACCACTGGCCATGGGTAATGGTCATCGGCCACAAATGGAGCCATCGGCCATCAATGGATAGCCGGCCGGCAATAGAAATGGCCGACCGGCCAAATCTTCCTGCAGAAACCTGTTTTGACAGCAGCAGAGGGCATAACATGGCACGCCAATGCATTTCAAGCAATGTTTGCACCAACCACACTCCTTATCATATTTTTGACTCAAAGGAGCATGGTGCTTGATTTTCGGACCACCAATCGCGCATTTCAATGCGTGATGGCCCAAGGAACCAAGTGTGCATTTTCAATGTCAAATGTAATGCACACAAACACATAAGGAACCCAACCTCAATCATGGTGATTCAAGAGGCAAGGCATGCATGCCAAATGCAACCTAAGCATGTGAGCTAAATATGCAATATGAGCATGCAAGCAAGTAATGTACATTAGGCACACAACCTAAGCAAACAAGCATGCAAGGCATGAAGCAATGTAACAACATTTGAGCAACATGCAAAAGGTGGACTTAGACTAATTTGGGCAGCTCTCAAATAAGCCCAAAATAGTGGCCAAAATGATGCAACAAGAGCACATATCACATATGCAAGCATGCATGCCCCAAGGCCCATCACCTAAGGCATGAAAGAGGCAACTCTAAGCATCCATAAAAGAGACAAAGATGGGCATTAGACCAACAAAAATCAGAGCTATGGTATGTTAGAATAAGCCCCAAAACCTACATAAATGGCATCCCAAATGACTTAAACAAAGAGACATACACCAAAGCCCAAACATGGAGCATAAGACCACAACTCTTCAAGGCATTAAAAGGGTAACAAATGTAAGCATGTAGGCATAAAACATGAACTGAAATGGCATGACAAATGATTCCAAATCACTAAAATAGACCAAATGAGGCATGCTAACGACTCACACACCTGAAGCCAACAAGCTAGAATACAAAGAGGCTATATAAAGCATGGCAACCATGGCTCCAAAGACTCAAGACAGACCTTAAGCATGTTAAAACATGACCAAAAACTTCACAAAGGTAAGCCAAAGCATGCAAGCATGATGGTCCAAAGGCAAGATGTATTTCCAGGCAAAATGGAGGAATACAAGACAAGTGTATTATGCATGCAAGGGGTCAACAAACCAACATGGGATAGAGGTAAAACATGCTAAATAAACACCAAATAACCTGTGAAATGAAGCCAAACAAAGCTAGGCATACATGCTACCCTTATGAGCCAAAACACAAGCAAATGAGACAATAAAGGGAGAGGGGTGTCCCTCCCCTATGAAAGACTTCAAAACCACTTCATCACCACTGAAAATCCTTTGGATTTCAGTGGTGAGAAGGCCAATATATGAAGGTTCCAAAGCTCAACCGATAAGGCTCAAAATGAGGCCAAACAAGGCCTAAGAGGGGGTGGATGACCCCCAACACCAAAATGACCTTAAACAAACATGTTAAGCATGCAAATAAAAAAAAAATTCAGTTATACACGAAGCTTAAACCAGTGTGCAAGATAGGTCAAAGACTAGTGCAAGATTGGAAAAAATAAAGCAATAGTGTTACCCTTGAAGAACACTTCAAGAACAGCAAGTGCAGCCACCTTCTTCTGATCAAAACCAGCCCAAAACTTCAAGAACAACCTCTCAACACACACAAATAACCTTTAGTGTAATGCTACGTGACTTAGTGCAAAACTAAGAACAAATCACCCTTTTAGGCCCTCTAACACACACAAATGAAGAGAGAGAGGGAGATATAGAGAGAGAGGGTGATATATATCAGAGATATATGTAATTAGGTCTAGTTTTGCTGAACCCCTTCAAAGGAGAGGGAAGGCTCTCTTAAATAGACAAGGCAAAGGCTTGAAGCTTCTTAGAGAAGCTAATAAAAGAAGGGTCAATGGGGCCAAGCTTCCAAGAGAAGCTAACCCAAAGGTTCAAGCTTCTTAAGGAAGCTAAGACAAAGGTCCAAGCTTCCTCAAGAAGCTTGAGCAAAGGGTGCAAAGCTTCTCCAAGAAGCTTGAGTAAAAGGGTGTAAAGGGTGCAAAACAGCCACACACGTGCATGGGGGCAGGGTCTGTGCACTCCAACTAGCACACATGACATGCAATATGCCTGAGAAAGGCAAAAAGGTGGTATCGGCCAGAAAAGGAGACAATCGGCCAAATAAATGGTCGGCCGGCTACTATAAATGGTCGGCCTGCTATTTTTCTGGCCAGCCAGCTAAATTGGTTGCCGGTACATGGCTTCCAAGGCCAAAAAGTGGTCGGTGGATGTCCAGATTGAAGCCCCAGAAGTTAGCTTTCCAATGGCGCAAACCTTGCATTAAAATTCCTCCTGTGCAAAAAGGTATGCCCGTTTTGGTGAAGCCGCACAGATTCGATCCAACCGGATTGATCCCCTACTTCAACCGACCATATCTCCCCCACACGGACTTGGCTCTAGGAGATTCTTGAGTGCAAAATGAAGCTCCGGAAGTAAGATTTCCAATGGTGGTGGCCTCATAGCTAAAATCCAAGTATGCAAATGAATAAGCCCGATTCAGCGAGGGCTGCTCGACTCTCTCTCCTGCCCGGATCCTTGCCAAACTTCTTCTCCAACTTGGTTTCTCCCCTCTTCTCCTCTTTTCTTCAACTTCAAACCCCTAAGTAAGGTGTTTTGAAAGAATTTTCAAAGATTTCATCTCTCTTTCATTCATTTCCACTTTGTCCTTGCTCGGTTTACCGAAAAGCGCAACATTTGCCAAAATGCGAGCCTCGGAACATCGCAGAAACTTTATTTCAAAAATGTTTTGAAAGAGAGGGTTTTAAGGTCTAAAAACCATTCCAAATAGTTTTGGTCCAAAAGGGGTGTGAAGTTGGGATTTGGCTCTCTCCTTGCCGAAGAGATTGAACCTTTGCCCTGCACATCTTTCATCACCGAGCAAACCATCAGTAGCGCCCAAGTCTTAAGGGCAGTCAAAAATTGGGTGTCTACAGTTGCCCCTCTTTAGCAGAACTCGGAAGTCAAGAAGTGATGTGAGTGAATGTCAAAGCCCAGAGACGACCTATTTTTGACAAGGCCGAAGACTTGGACAAACAAACAAAATACCGATAAATAAATGGTTGGGCCCGCAGGCTGCCTACGTATCCCTTTGCAAGGAATCAAACCAACATAGTTCAGGGGCAGGATGCAAATGATATGCAGGAAGACTTTGATAATTAGACTTATACGCTATGCAAAGCCATTTGATAATTGGACTTATATGCTACGCGAAGCCGATTTGATTGAAAATTCTGGACTTATACAAAAAATGAATCGCACCTTTAGAGGATTTAAGGTCTCCTAGACCTGAGAGTGCACAAGACAATGCGAGTGATAGAAAAACACAGTGTGCACAAGACAATGTGATGCACAAAACAATGCTAAGAAGATGCACAAAACAGTGCGATACAGGTTGGAATGCACAAGACAGTGCTAACAAGATGCACAAAACAGTGCAATGCAAGAGTGAATGCACAAAACAGTGCTATACAGGTGCTCAAGAGAGTGTTAAACAGGTGCACAAGATAGTGCGATGTGGCTAAAGGTGTACAAAACAATACGAGCAGGGTGAATGCACAAAGCAGTGTGATACAGGTGAGGTGTGCAAGATAGCGCGATGCAATGCACTAACAAGTGCAAGTAAGGTGCGCAAGATAGCGTGATAAAATGCATGCACAATGCAAGTAAGGCGCACAAAATAGTGTGATGCGCAAAATAGCGCGAATGAAATGGAATGCACTCACAAGTGCATGTGGGCTGCGCAAGATAGCGCGAATGATACAATGTAATGCATAAAACAGTGCGATGCGCAAGAAAGCGCGAAAGTAAATTGCACAAAACAGTGCGATACACTAAACAGCGCGAGTGTAAACTGCACAAAACAGTGCGATACGCAAGAAAGCACGGGTGATTACAAATGTGAAAGTGCACAAGACAGTGCGATGCGCAAAATAGCGCGAACCTGAACCTGCACAAAACAGTGCGATGCACAAAACAGCGCGAATGATAACCTGCACAAAACAGTGCGATGCTCAAAACAGCGCGAATGATTTGAAATGCACTAAATAGTGTGATATGCTAAACAGCGCGAATGATTCGAAATGTACTAAACAGTGCGATACGCTAAACAGCGCGATTGATTTGAAATGCACAAAACAGTGCGATACACTAAACAGCGCGATTGATTTGAAATGCACAAGATAGTGCGATAAAATGCATCTTTTATGCAAGTATGGGGGCATTTTCCATGTATGAAACAGGAGCATATTCTATGCAATATTGAAAGCAAGCATATTCTATGCAGAATCGAAAGCAAGCATATTCTATACAGGAATCATAACGATGCGCGGCGCGCATACAACAAAAGTATATATGAAAGTTCATATTCTATGCAATAGAGGAGCATCAAATATGTACTCTGGTGCCTCTGGTTTACCTCTTAGAGGACTTTGCAACACACTCAACTCGAAAAGGGGACACCCTGTTCATATTGGCAAGAGGTAACATCTGCATGTGAAACCCTCGGGTGCTGCTTGGACTGCCATTCTGACTTGAAGTAGGCTTACACTTGGGGTCGAGATACACTCATACTCCAGAGAAATGACGAGGCCTGAGAAGGTGCACCTGGAATACAGTCTCGGAATTTGCTGAAGTTGAAACACACTAAGATGCTCCAAATTTTCCTCTTTTCTTTTGCTTTGTAGTCTAGAACCCACATAGCTTCAGATAGGTCCTTATTTTACTATTCACACTTATCGGGGGTGGAACCTGCAATTTATGAAAGAAACAATCCTATTTTGCACAAATGTTGAGAATGGCACAGCACTCTGAGCATAAAACGATTCTTTTTTCTTTTTTTTTTCAATTTGAGAAATGAGAAAAAGCTTTTCACTGGGTATTGAGCCTACGACTGAACACAAAACACAATGACTCAACAAAGAAAAACAAGAGGTAAACAACCTAAACACATCGAGAAACACCCGAAACGACTCAAAACAATAATCGAAATAAAGAAAAAGACACGACACTCAGACGTGCACAGGGAGCCTGTTTCTCCGGGTATTGTTTCCCACCCTTTCTCACTTGTGATTCTCACATCACTTGGCACTCAATCTATAGTTTTCTGGAAAAGCCCTTTTCTCACTTTTTCTCTCAACGCACATCTCTCTATTCTTCAATCTCTCATTTTTTTATCCCTTCCCTGAGTGGTTGATGGATAAACAAGAAAGTTGCGGGCTCTTACCCCTAGCATTCTGCTAGATTCTCTTTCTTCCGCTCACAGCCAATGAAGTTCCCCCACAGAGGGGTTGTGATGCGGCTGGATGTGCAGCAGATCTGCAATTGACATTGGTTTATGATGCTCTGCTAGGGAGTTTGGACGTGATCAGATCCGCCCAGATGAGGGAGTGGAATATCTCGCTCCACCTCCAGCTCGTGCTTCGCACTTGGCTTGATACCTCACTGCTCGGAGGATATGAGAGCTTTCAGCCCTTTTCTGTTAGCTTCCGCTGTGCCCTTCTTGGCAAATAGGGTGCCCTTTCTAGCAAGTATGGTGCCCTTCTGGCAAAGAATGTTCACAACGGGGAAAAGACAGAACACCTGACTCAACTGTGCCCCTAGTTCATGATTTTGACCATTTTTGTTTTGGTTTTCTACTAAAACAATTTTGACCAACATGAAAGTTAGATTAACATGCTTATTCGATTTTTGATTTGAAAATCATGTAAGTTAGGCTATAAGCACTGAAAATTTTCTTTTTTTTTTGTTTGGGTCCAAGAAATGATCCAGTTTTGGAAAAGTTGGAATAATTTTCGAGAAAATAGTCAACCTCAGTAAAAATTCTCAAAAACTATTTTTGCAAACGGTCAATGCTCAACGAGCACGAAACCTACTCTTGAGATGCACGACCTTGGACCCATAGCAATGGAAAATTGCCCCTTGTCTGAAGGACACTGCATGGCAACGGAAAGTTGCCCCTTGTTTGAATGGCACCACAGCGCATTGTAATCAGTCCTCAGAGCAATGATTACAACCGAACCCTTGGATATAGAGAAGACAAAGATGACCAGAACCATCACATAGACACAGTCGAATTTGAAGTGTTTTACGGCTGGACTTCAGAATGAAGTTGCCTACGTATCCCAAACATGGGAATCAAGCCTTATGTAGTTCGGGGTTAAGGTACACTCGGGTATTAACCTCTCCTTTTACGCTCTAACTTTTGCCAAGGCCGCCCTTTCTGGGTTTTCAACCTTGCGAGCTTTGTTCTTCTTTTCTTTTCAATTCTTTTCATTTCTTTTCTTCTTTTTTCTTTTTCATCTTTTCTTTTCATTTTCTTTATTTTCATTTTTTGTATTTTTCTCTCTTTTTTTTCTTTTTTTCTTTTTCTTCTTTTTCTTGCTCTAACTTTTGTCTGGATCGCCCTTTCGGGTTTTTGGCCCAGCGAGCCTCTCAAGGGTAAAAGTGTATCTTTGTCCATGTTGAATGGTTTGAGATCCTGAAGTCATCTGAATCCAGGAGAACGGCTGTTGTTTGCTGACGATGCAGGAGTCCATCCAATGGTGGCTGAATTTGCCCCTAGTGTTGTGGATAGGAACTCGGTTGTCCTTCAGCAATACCTTCGTCTTTCCTCCCTTCTGGGATTTGGCATTCTTGCCGATCTTCATTGATTTGCAGGATGATCCATCTTCGGCTCTTCGATCACATCTGACATTTTTCTGCCCCTAGTTCCAGGGGTGATTCTGATCTAGCTTCGCAAGCTTCCTTTGATCACATTTGATATTCTCGCCCCTGGTTTGTGGGCTGCTTCAAATCTGGCCAAACGGGCCTCACATTGTGGTTGACCGTTGAAAATTCTAAATTCTAGTCCAAGGTTTGAAAATGAGGGGTCGAGTCTCGAGGCTGAGAGTGATCCTAAGCTGCACAATCTCAAGAGCGATTCCACATAGATCTTCGCAGGACGGCGCAAAACATTTTTTGAAATCTTTTAAGAAAATGACTAATCGCTCGCGCTGAAGACGGTGTGGGACCAATCTGGATCAAGCCAGGATCCTTCTCAGTACTCATGTTAACAAACATGATTTCATTCATTAAGGGCTTAGCACGCCTCTCTTTCTCTCAATTGATCAAGTTTTTGCAAATCCCAAGGAATTCCTTCCTCTTCGTTTTCACCGCAGTGTTCCAAAAAGCTTTGAGAAAACTTAGGTCAAATGCAATGATTTAAAAGCACAGAAAAGCAGGTGAAATGCACTATCGTTCCATTCAACTTTCTGGCACAACTGGCATAAGGTAGAAGCAAGCACAAAATCATGAAAAACCACTGCTGTTTCATTCATAACTGTTGGTGTAACTGGCTCTATGGCAAAAACAGACTCAGAAGAAAGTGAAAAGACAAACACAAAACAAAATAGTGATGCCCGAGGTAACACCCCCGAAATCACCTGACTCTAACAAAACAGGACTGACTCGATATAACAAGACAGACCCGAAACAAAAAAGACTGACTCAAAACAACACAACAAAACTGACCTAAATACCCAAGTCAGAAACTAGCATTCGCAAATGCTCAAAACAGTGTGTGCCATACGCCACATCTGGAGTAAATCGAGCGCCGCCCGCAGGTGGTTCATCCCCCGATCAAATAGTCACATTATCCCCCACAAGTTCACTGATCCAGTGCTGATAGACTTTGTAGGACCCGGCGCGACGATGACCTTGTTGTCAATCAGATCTTGTATTTCATGGCGAAGACGGTAACAACTATCAGTGCCGTAGCTGACTTGTTGATGGAAGGCATAGTACTTGGCCGGATCATGGGAGGGGGGAAGTTTATCTGGCAGTGGCCGCAGCTCCAGGGGTTTCAGATCCCCCTTTCTAATCAGGACCCTCAAGGCCGCTGATAGAGACATGTACAGTGGGGTGAACACCCTCTGGCCCCGAGGTGGGTGTTTTGAGGTTTGTGGAGTTTTGCTGGACGTGCCAACAAAGGGATTGACAGGCGCTGACTGGGTTTACTGATCTCTTCCAAGCACGAGATTAGAGTTAAAAGGGACATTCCTGGTGCAACGACCTTTCTCCCGACTTGCCCTTTGATTTGAACTACTGTCATTCTGAGTGGCGAAAGTGTCATCCACAGTTTTTGCAACAACTGCGAGTACTTACTGTTTGTTCAGCCCTTCGGCTTTCAAAGCCTCAATATCCCACTGAAGGTGTTCATAGGGACCAATGCCTGCCCTACCTTGTTCTTACCACTTGCCTCCACTTTGCTAAGAGATTGGCCTTCTCCTAATGCAGCCCGTCCCAAGGTTAGGGAGCCCTTTGATATGAACTCCCTGGTATGTGATGAGGTTGACGACGGAGCCAAAACTCCAAAGGCCAAATCTACCACAGTTCTTTGAAGATCTTCGATCATCCTCATCAGCTCAGAAGTAGTTGGTTCATGGGTTTGGGATGATTGGGGTTCAGATGCACCCATCATGCATAAATCCATGCTTTCCGGGATAAACACCTCGGGCTTGGGTAGATGGACTGGGGTGATGTATGCGCTGGGGTCGTAAGGGACGGCCAGTGTGTGGATTAGGTTGAGATGTGGATGAGGTACTTGGTCATTGGGGGCTGAAGGTGGAGCTATCGTCCGGTTGTCAATGAGACTTTGGACGTCATGACGAAGGCGGTAGCAACGGTCGGTGCCATGACCGCGCTGCTGATGGTACACACAGTACTTGGAGGGGTTATGTCTGGCTGGGAGTGGGTCAGGAAGAGGTTGAGGATCGAGGGGTTTGAGATGCCCTCTTTCCATCAAGACTTTTAGTGCGCTAGTCAGGCTCATATAGAGGGGGGTGAAAGTTCTGCCTTGAGCTCGGGCTAGACCGGCGGTTTGTAGGCTTCGATTGGATAAAGGGGCGGCTGTGGCAACTGTATTGATTTCGGTGGGTTTGGAAATAACGCTACTACCAGCGTTGGTACTCCCTAAAATAACCCTCCTTGTCGGTTCACTTATTTTGGGAATGATCCCACTGTTGAACGCATTCTCGATCTGAACCCCCAGTTCATGCAAACTTTTGAAAGTAAATAGTAGATCGACTATCAACTTTTGCAACATATCATGCTCGAGGTTTCGCACCATCAGTTGCACTTGATCCCTCTCGGAAGGCCGATCTGTCATCTGTGCTGCCTTTGCTCTCCATGTTGCAACAAATTCCACAAAAGGCTCTATTGGGTTCTGGCGGGTTGTTTCAAGCTCTTTGTAGACACCCCATTTTTCACCGTCCTCAAGACTTGGACGTCACCACTTGAACACTCGGTGATCATCCATGTTTGTGTTCGTCTTGAGTTCCCGGAGGTCTCGGCTGCGTACCTTGCCTCAGGATCTCTCGACTCGACCGTTTTATGTCTGGTTTTGCACCAAACACTTGTGTTTTGCCTTGGAGGGGCAGAGAATGCCTTGTGAGGCATCCCCACACTCCACCGGCCATGGCTTGAGGCCACCGGCTGTGTTTTGTTGCCACCGGCCAAATGTTTGGCTGACCGGCACTATAGATGGCCAGCCGGCTATCTTTTTTTGGTCAATTGCATTTTTGGCCGGCCGATTACTGTGTATCTGCTTTTGCAGATATTTTTGTGCAGTTGGCATGCACTTTCACTCCCTCCATACACGTGTATGAAGGGATGGCCCTCTTGTTAGCTTCCTTTGGAAGCTTTACAAGACAAAATTGTCTATAAGAGGGGGTCTTCTCTCCCTCTTTTAGGGTTGGAGACAACTTAGACAAGTTGGACAGCATTTTCATAGGGTTTTGAGTTTTAGGGTTAGGGCTTATATATCCTCCATCTCTATATCTCTCTTTCTCTCTCTCTCTCTCTCTCTCTCTCTCTCTCTCTCTCTCTCTCTCTCTTGTGTTTAGTGAGTGTTTTGCCTTAGTTTTGCACACAAACACCCACCATCACACCTTCTCTTGGAGCTGAGGCCCTTGAGGGTTGTTTTTGAAGTTTTGAAGCTGGTTTGAGCCAAAGAAGCAGCTGATCTTCCATTCTTGAAGAGGGTCTACAAGGGTAAGACTTTTGTCCCTTTTTACCCCATTTTTACATTGTATTTTTGCCTACCTTACAACTATTTTTGAGCTTCACATATAACATAGAAAAGTTTTATTTTTGCTTTCTCTAAATAGTTTCTTAAGGGTGTTTCAAGCTTTGGGGTTGTTTGAGCCCTCTTAAGGCTTGTTTGGCCCTTGTTTTGTGCCATTTTGGTTGAGCTCCGGGACCATTGAGTTTGGGCCTCCTCACCACTGAAATCTTGAGGGATTTCAGAGGTGAGGATGGTGCCTTGAGGTCCTAGGAAGGAGAGGGCCACCCCCTCTCCTTGTTGTCCTTGAAAAGGACCATTTTTGCCTCATATGTGAGCACCATGTTTAGGTTCATGTTGGCCATGCCTTGACTAATACTTATGCTTATTATGTCATAATATAGCTCTGTTTTTAGTTGGTTTTGGTACACCATGCTTGCTTAGCATACATGCCTTGTAATGCCATAATTTGCCTCAATGCATGCATAGCATTTAGACTACCATGCTCATGTGTTTTGGCCAAGCTTTGTGAAGCTTACATGCATGTTTTAATGTGCTAAGGGACTGTCTTAGGTCATTTGAGTCATTCATGTCTTGCTTTGTGTAGCTACCATGTAATCCCTCTTGTATGCCTTAAGCTTTGATCCCTCTAGCATGCCATCCTTGCTTTGTTTCAGTGATTTGGAATCACTTAGTATGTCATTTCAGACCTCATGATGCGCTTATATGCTTGCATTTGATGTCCCTTTAATGCTCTATAAGGTTGTCATCCTATGCTCCATGTTTGGTCATTGCGTATGCTTCTATGTATAAGTCATCTAAATGCCATCTAAGTGGTCTTTTGGCTTTGTTTTAACATGCTAGAAATCTGATTTTAGTTGTTTAATTCATGCCATGTTTAGTTTTTGTTAAGGGTAGTTTGATGCTTCCCTTAGCTTACCTTGCGTTTTGGATCTTGGTTGCATATCTTGGCTTATCCTGTTTAATTGATTTGGCATCATATTTAATATGATTTCAGAGCTTAATGTGCATGCTAATTGTCCATGTTTAGTCTCTTTTAAGTGTGCTTAAAAGTTGCTTTTTATGTGCTTAAGTGTTAGCCTATTAACATGTGCATGTGTGTGTGTGTGTTGGACCTCACTTCCATAGCATTGGCCACTGTTTTAGGCTTGTTTGAGAGTCGCCTAATTTAGTTTAAGTCCATCCCTTTGTTTGTTGCGTGCTCTCCTTGTATGTTGTGGCATATTAGTGAGTTGTCGCGCGATTGAAATCGCATGATTGAATGAAGTCACATGCTTGTTCGTGTGCTTAAACACCCACATTGTGCCTTGCACTTGTAAGTTGCGTTGCTTCATGCCTTACATGCTTTCTTTACCTAGGTTGTATGCCTAACATGCATTGCTTGCTTGCATTGTCTATGTTGTATACTAGCCAACATGCTTAGAGTTGCATTGCATTAACATGTATACTTGGCTTCTTGAATTGCTTGTGATAGAGGTTGAGTTCAATTTGTTTGATTACGTGCATTGCATTCCATATCAAAATGCACACTTGATTCTTTGGGGCCATCATGCATGGAAATGCATGATTGGTGGTCCGAGAATCGAGGCCCATCCTCCTTTGAGTCATACACATGATGAGGAGTGTGGTTGATGCATACATTGCTTGTAATGCATTGCCATGCTATGTCTTGCCCTCTGATGCTGTCAAAATCAGTTTCTGCAGGAAGACATGGCCGGCCGGCCATCTTCAGTGCCGACCGCCCATCCATCAGTGGCCGATATCTCAATCAGTGGCCGGTGGTCATTCTCCATGGCCGGTGGCCAATCCCCTCAGCCGGTGGTGTTCCACAGCATTCAGGGAAGCAACCCTGAGATTTGTGCAGTCTTCAAAGGAACAGGACAGCCAAAGTAGAGGCAACTTATGCATAGCAGTGACTTCCGAGCGAAATCGAGCACGCATCGCATCGGACCCTCTTCCCGAGGCTGTTTATTGCTTAAATTAGATTAATTAATTTGCTTCATTGATTAGGTGGCCTGTAATATTTAATTAGCTTGTTAGTTAGTTAAATTGTATTATTCTTTCGGTCCCTCCGAGTGAGGGCTAATTTGTAATAAGTGTGGGTACATTTGTGCATGTCTTCCAATCCCCACTTCTTTCTCCCTTTTACTTACCTGCTTTCGATGGTTAGTATTAGGGCATATTTAATTTAGCATACCTTATGCTATGCATGCGTGCATCCATACATTTGTCTTGCATGCACCGGGCGCGGCGCATCATACTAACTACATTGTATTTCAATTCCAAGTTGAATACATGTTAGTTGTAGCATCATCATGTGCCATCTTAGAATGGCCGAGCCTATTGTAGTTGCATCTTGCATGTGTTGCATTAGCTATCTTGACATGAACTAGGATCATCCACATGATTACTAACATGTTCTCGTTTTGGCACGGAGTACTTTGTAAGTATTTTATGCGTTAGCATCTCGCATGAGTGTGAATGTTAACATGACAACATGCTTACCATGTGGCTAGGTGCTTATGTGATATGAACTGTCTGAATGCCTGTGGGTGAAGGTTGGATTGTTTGAGTTGGAACAACTCATTGAAATCCGTGTTTTAGACTACTTGCGAGTAGCAAATCCCAAAGCGTTTTCCAAACAAACGGATATGCAATGTTTCATTCCAAATTGGGCAACCTAGTCTATACTTGTTTGCTGTGCGCATAACGTAGTAATTCTAGGCTAATAATCGGAATAAGAACACATAACGTTTTCAAAATAAGATATCACGGTTAGTAGAGGCCGATCTTCGGATCAAGCGAGAGGGGGTGCTTATAGCTGACCTTCCCCAATCGTACCCAAGCTCCCGAGCCGAGGCAACTTTGGTGATGACGGACACGTGGCCTTTGGCACCAAGTCAGGGTTTCCTAAATTCCCCCATTAAAAAATATTTAGGTGGCGACTCTGTATCTGGCAAAGCAGTCCATGTTTGGCACTTCTTTTCTAAAAATCTCTTTTTCTCAAAATGATTTGCCGGATTTGGACTCTTTGGTTCAGATTAAGAACCGTGACAAATCGAGTCCGAACTGTAACCTGTGAGTTCCCTCGCGGGCTTGTTACACTCTTGCATGGTCATTTCAACTTGGGTGTTGTATGAATACTGATCGACAAAGGCCTCAGCCAATTCTTCCCAGTTTTGCTTCACTTTATCTTCCAACTTAGCGTACCAAGTGGCTGCTACACCCGACAAGGTTCTTCCATACAGAAAGAGTTTCTGTGGCTTAGTCAGACCCATCGGCTTCAGGACATCCAAGAAAAGTCGGATATGTACCATTGGATCTCCAGACCCGTCGAAATGGTCAATATATGGCATTTTGAATCTGTCTGGAAGCCATACGGCAGGCGCGGTGTGCCCATCCTCAATGTCGGGAATGGAGTTAAGGCCCTGTGCCTTCTTGAATTACTTCTCAAGGTTCGCAATTTTCACCGCGGTCGGATCAAGGTCATTAGCATCAAGGGGATAAAGCCTCTCATTTGGCTGCACCAGGGGTCTGAAAACTCGGGCTTGAGCCAACCCTTCTCGAGGATCTGGACCCTGCAAATCTTCAGCTGGCGAAAGTGGGTCAAAGTTCGGCTGGGGTCCCGAAGCTGGATGTGAGGTAGATGCCCCAGATAGGCATTGCGTTTCAATACTAGTCTCATTCCGCATGGTAGTTCCCTGATTTAACGCTGCTATCACGGCCACAATTTCTTCTGAACCCTGTGCCATCACGGGTGCGCTGATGATGTGACTGGTGACTGTCCGATCAGATGAACCAATGAGCCCTGTCTGGCCCTTCTTTGCCTTACCACTGGCGAAGGAAAACTGGTTGCCCTTGAACTGAATCTCTGACCTGACAAAGTCTATCAACACAAGTCCAATGAATCTGGGGGATCTCAAAGCCTTCTAAAGCTATGGTTCCAGGATTACCTAGCAAAAGAGAAAACATAGAGCATCTCAGCCTGATTTCACTAGAATGGACATGAGCATAGTTGAATAACTGTACTCTTCACTGAATTCTGCCCCAAAATTCTGCCCTGTAAACTGATACCCTCAGGTAAAACTGATTGGCCCAAAATACTGATGCCCGCAAGCCTGATACCCAGACTTGCAAACTGACACATGCATTCCTGTAGAGACGCACTCCAAAAGCACATAGCAAACAAGTGAGAGCCAAAAACACTCCTATGTTGGGGTAGGGTTTCCCTATCCTATTTTGTCAGGAGCTAGGGTTTCACTACGTACGCAGCGGTTTCAAACAACCTATGATCGGGTAAGCAATCCGTCCTAGCTTGGAATGGTCACAATAGATTCCGAATATGCACTAGGTCAAATGGTCAAAAAGAGTGCCCCGGTAACAACCGGGGTTTGTGTTCCCATCGTGGCAGAGCCCGTAACCGGTCAGCCTTATGGTACGCAGCCTCCGGCAAACCGTTCAAGAATAGCAGATGGAAAACACAGTGTCCTAGGCGCACCAATGCACATGCAATGCAAAGAAACACATAAGTGTAGTCAAAACAAGATATCATGAGTTCGAGTCAAGTTCTCTACCTCCCCAGCAGAGTCGCCAGAAACTGTAGACGTCCCCGAACATCCCGGGAGGGAAATCCCGTTTTGTTCTTTTGGGCTTACTACAGTTCGGACTCAAATTGTCATGGTCCTGTATCTAATCTCGCAAAGTGCAATGCAAGACTGATGAATCATCAAAGAGTCCAAATCTGGCAAATCGTTTTGGAAAACAGATTTTTGTAAAGAAGTGCCAAACATAGACTGTTTTTCCAGATACATAGTCGCCAACTAAATATTTTCTTTTTGGGAAAATTTAGGAAACCCTGACTCGTTGCCTAAGGCCACGTGTCCGTCATCACCAAAGTTGCCTCGGCTCAGGAACTCGGGTACGATTGGGGAAGGTCAGCTATGAGCACCCCTGCTCGCCCGATCAAAGATCGGCCTCTACTAATCATGATATCTAGTTTTGAAAACATTATGCATTCTTATTCCGGTTATTAGCCTAGATTTACTATGTGATGCGCGCAACAAAACAAGTATAGACTGGATCGCCTGATTTTGAACAAAACATTGCATATCCATTTATTTGGAAAATGGTTTGAAATTTGCTACTAGCAAGTAGGCTAAAATACGGATTTCAATGAGTTGTTCCAACTCAAACAATCCAACCTTCATCCACAGGCATTGAAGTAGTTATATCATATAAGCAAATAGCCTCATGGTAAGCATGCTGTCATGTTAACATTCACACTCATACGAGATACTAAAGCATAAATACTTACATCGTACTTCGTGCCAAAATAATGAACTAGTTAGTAATCACATGCATGATCCTAGTTCATGTTAAAGTGGCTAATGCATCACATACAAAAATGCCATTAGAATAGGCTCGGCTAATCTAAGGATGACATGTGGAATGCAACAGCTCGATGCACGTATTCAAGTTAGATTTGAAATACTTATGCAGCTAGCATGATGCGTCGAGCCCGGTGCATGCAATACTGATGTATGAATGCACGCATGCATAACATAAGGTATGCTAAATTAAATATGACCTAATACTAACCATCAAAAGCAGGTAAGTAAAAGGGAGAAAGAAGTGGGGGTTGGAAGACATGCACACACGCACCCACACTTATTACAAATTCGCCCTCGCTCGGAGGGACCGAAAGAATAGACAAATTAATTAACCTACAAGCTAATTAAATATTATAGACAATTAACTAGTTAAGCAAATTAACTAATCTAAGAAAGCAGTAAACAGCCTCGGGAAGAGGGTCCAATGCAATGCGTGCTCGGTTTCGCTCGGAAATCCGCTACCATACACAAGTTTGCCTCTGTTTTCCCTGCTCTGTTCCTCTGAAAATTGCACAATTCCCAAGCAACACTCTCTGGACATGGTGGAGCACCACCGGCTAGGGGGGAACACCACCGGCCATGGGTAATGGTCATCGGCCACAAATGGAGCCATCGGCCATCAATGGATAGCCGGCCGGCAATAGAAATGGCCGACCGGCCAAATCTTCCTGCAGAAACCTGTTTTGACAGCAGCAGAGGGCATGACATGGCACGGCAATGCATTTCAAGCAATGTTTGCACCAACCACACTCCTTATCATATTTTTGACTCAAAGGAGCATGGTGCTCGATTTTCGGACCACCAATCGCGCATTTCAATGCGTGATGGCCCAAGGAACCAAGTGTGCATTTTCAATGTCAAATGTAATGCACACAAACACATAAGGAACCCAACCTCAATCATGGTGATTCAAGAGGCAAGGCATGCATGCCAAATGCAACCTAAGCATGTGAGCTAAATATGCAATATGAGCATGCAAGCAAGTAATGTACATTAGGCACACAACCTAAGCAAACAAGCATGCAAGGCATGAAGCAATGTAACAACATTTGAGCAACATGCAAAAGGTGGACTTAGACTAATTTGGGCAGCTCTCAAATAAGCCCAAAACAGTGGCCAAAATGATGCAACAAGAGCACAAATCACATATGCAAGCATGCATGCCCCAAGGCCCATCACCTAAGGCATGAAAGAGGCAACTCTAAGCATCCATAAAAGAGACAAAGATGGGCATTAGACCAACAAAAATCAGAGCTATAGTATGTTAGAAGAAGCCCCAAAACCTACATAAATGGCATCCCAAATGACTTAAACAAAGAGACATACACCAAAGCCCAAACATGGAGCATAAGACCACAACTCTTCAAGGCATTAAAAGAGTAACAAATGTAAGCATGTAGGCATAAAACATGAACTGAAATGGCATGACAAATGATTCCAAATCACTGAAATAGACCAAATGAGGCATGCTAACGACTCACACACCCGAACCCAACAAGCTAGAATACAAAGAGGCTATATAAAGCATGGCAAGAATGGCTCCAAAGACTCAAGACAGACCTTAAACATGTTAAAACATGACCAAAAACTTCACAAAGCTAAGCCAAAGCATGCAAGCATGATGGTCCAAAGGCAATATTTCTAGGCAAAATGGAGGAATACAAGGCAAGTGTATTATGCATGCAAGGGGTCAACAAACCAACATGGGACAGAGGTAAAACATGCTAAATAAACACCAAATAACCTCTGAAATGAAGCCAAACAAAGCTAGGCATACATGCTACCCTTATGAGCCAAAACACAAGCAAATGAGACAATAAAGGGACAGGGGTGGCCCTCCCCTATGAAAGACTTCAAAACCACTTCATCACCACTGAAAATCCTCTGGATTTCAGTGGTGAGAAGGCCAATATATGAAGGTTCCAAAGCTCAACCAATAAGGCTCAAAATGAGGCCAAACAAGGCCTAAGAGGGGGTGGACGACACCCAACACCAAAATGACCTTAAACAAACATGTTAAGCATGCAAATACAAAACTTTTTTCAGTTATACATGAAGCTTTAATCAGTGTGCAAGATAGGTCAAAGACTAGCGCAAGATTGGGGAAAATAAAGCAATAGTGTTACCCTTGAAGAACACTTCAAGAACAGCAAGTGCAGCCACCTTCTTCTGATCAAAACCAGCCCAAAACTTCAAGAACAACCTCTCAACACACACAAATCACCCTTAGTGTAATGCTACATGACTTAGTGCAAAACTAAGAACAAATCACCCTTTTAGGCCCTCTAACACACACAAATGAAGAGAGAGATGGAGATATAGAGAGAGAGGGTGATATATATCAGAGATATATGTAATTAGGTCTGGTTTTGCTGAACCCCTTCAAAGGAGAGGGAAGGCTCTCTTAAATAGACAAGGCAAAGGCTTGAAGCTTCTTAGATAAGCTAATAAAAGAAGGGTCAAAGGGGCCAAGCTTCCAAGAGAAGCTAACCCAAAGGTTCAAGCTTCTTGAGGAAGCTAAGACAAAGGTCCAAGCTTCCTCAAGAAGCTTGAGCAAAGGGTGCAAAGCTTCTCCAAGAAGCTTGAGTAAAAGGGTGCAAAGGGTGCAAAACAGCCACACACGTGTATGGGGGCAGGGTCTGTGCACTCCAACTGGCACACATGACATGCAATATGCCTAAGAAAGGAAAAAAGGTGGTATCGGCTAGAAAAGGAGACAATCGGCCAAATAAATGGTAGGCCGGCTACTATAAATGGTCGGCCTGCTATTTTTCTGGCCGGCCAGCTATATTGGTTGCCGGTACATGGCTTCCAAGGCCAAAAAGTGGTCAGTGGATGTCCAGATTGAAGCCCCAAAAGTTAGATTTCCAATGGCACAAACCTTGCATTACAATTCCTCCTGTGCAAAAAGTTATGCCCGTTTTGGTGAAGCCGCGCAGATTCGATCCAACCGGATTGATCCCCTACTTCAACCGACCATATCTCCCCCACCCGGACTTGGCTCTAGGAGATTCTTGAGTGCAAAATGAAGCCCTGGAAGTAAGATTTCCAATGGTGGTGGCCTCATAGCTAAAATCCAAGTATGCAAATGAATAAGCCCGATTCAGCGAGGGCTGCTCGACTCTCTCTCCTACACGAATCCTTGCCGAACTTCTTCTCCAACTTGGTTTCTCCCCTCTTCTCCTCTTTTCTTCAACTTCAAACCCCTAAGCAAGGTGTTTTGAAAGAATTTTCAAAGATTTCATCTCTCTTTCACTCATTTCCACTTTGTCCTTGCTCGGTTTATCGAAAAGCGCAACATTTGCCAAAATGCGAGCCTCGGAACATCGCAGAAACTTTATTTCAAAAATGAGAGGGTTTTAAGGTCTAAAAACCATTCAAAATAGTTTTCGTCCAAAAGGGGTGTGAAGTTTGGATTTGGCTCTCTCCTTGTCGAAGAGATTGAACCTTTGCCCTGCACATCTTTCATCACCGAGCAAACCATCAGTAGCGCCCAAGTCTTGAGGGCGGTCAAAAATGGGGTGTCTACAGCATGCCTCGGTTTCTCGTCCTAAAAAGCTCTCCAAATGCTCTTTAGAGGCTCTGTTTGCAGGGTGTCTTTCAGTTCTTGTTGCTAAAACTTACCAAAACAATGCTGGGGAGTGCACCAGTGGCCTGCCGGCCGTGAATGGTGGCTGTCGACCCCCCTGCCGACCAAGAATGCACACTGCCGACCAAGGATGGAGAGCTGCCAGCCAACAATAAGAGGGTGCCAGCCACTGGGAGGGTGCCGGCCACTGGTGTGCTATGACACCAAGCTGTAACAGAGCACAAAATAGAGGAAATGGAGGGTCTTCCAGGGGTATGTACGTACTATGCCACTCCATATCACCTCAAAACATCAAGGGAGAGGCACCATTGGATCCAAGACCATCAATCAAGCATCTCAATGCGTAATGGCCAAAGATCTAACTTGTACAAATTCAATAAATGCAATGCAAATAAGACTCTAAATCCATTACCTCCTTATGGATGATCAAAGGCAACGAAGACAAAGGGGATTGGCTCACTTTCATCACTTCAAGTATGAAGTGGGCCAATCCACCTTGTGTTCAACATAACGTCCGGTTGAACATCGTGCAATGCAAACAACATGCTACGCTTGGCATGAAACACAAGACTCTAACATGTAAACAACGCATGCATAACATGTTAAGGGACTAAAATGATGAAACTAGTGAAGGACACAACACTAGAGACATGCAATATAATGCTCAAATGATCATACCAGCTATGGACAGACCTAGAACATGCCAAATCAATGGCTTAATCATACTGAAACTCAAGCACATGAAACAAGAAAAGCATGCCCAACTTATGGCTCGCAAGCAAGGCACAAAGCTCAACTCTCAAACACAATGAAAGAGTGATATGTGTGAGAGTAAAACAATGATATATGCTCTGAATTTACATGCCAAATGATGCCATATCATGCAAACAACACAAGTATAGCATGTTAGGGTCCTTAGAACTCAAATATAGTCAAGGGCTTTACACAAGAGGCATGCAATACAACGCACAAACAACCAAACCAGCTCTGGACAGAGCTTAATCATGCTAAATCAGAGGCTACAACATGCTGGAATTGAAGCTCAAATAACAAGAAATGCATACTCATGTATTGGCCCATGAACAAGGCATAAAGGCACAACTCTCAAACACATTGAAGGAGTGGAAAATGTGAGAGTGTAGCAATGACATATGCTCTGAAATTACATACCAAGTGATGTCACATCATGCAAATAGCTCAAATAAAGCATACCAAGAGACTTGAAATGCAAAGCTAGTCAAGGGCTTTGCACTACAACCATACTAAGCAATGCTCAAATGGCCTAAAGCATTCAAAACAGACCTAAGGCAGGTCAAAATTGTGGCAAAAACATGCTAGACTTGCAAGATAGATGGCAAGAAAGATAGGCTCCCGAATTAGCTCACAAACAAGGCATAAGGGCACAACTCTTAAACGCAATGAAAGAGTGATAAACATGAGAGCATGGCAGAAGTTTATGGTCAGAAATTACATACCAAATGATGTTATTCCATGCAAAAGGCTCAAATATGACATGCTAGGGGTCCCAAAATGCAAGGCTAGCAAAGCCAAATACACTATAGCTATGCAAAGCCAAACATGCATGACCAAAACCACTTAAATTAGAGTTTAAGCATGTTAAATAAAGGCCAAAAACTTTCTAGAGTAGGGTCAACACATGCTAGATTAATGGGCTAAAACAACAAACATGCTAGGCTAGTGAACCAAAATTGCACTACAAGTGCAAGGAGCATGCAAAAGGCAACCAAACCAACAAAAATCAGAGTTATGACATGTCAAATAATGGCCAAAAAATGCTGAAATGGAGCCAATACATGCTAGAAAGACATGCTACTTTGCAAGGCTACAAGTAGGTTTACATTACAACTACAAGAAGCATGCAAGAGGTGACTAAGACAGCCCAAAACAGAGTTATGGTAGGTCTGGAAAGTCACAAAAATGAGCCTAAACAAAGCCTCCAAGATGTAGAAACACATGCTCTTTTGGAGGGCTATCAACACATACAAACAAGAGAAAAGGAGGAAGGACCACCCCCACCCATTTGGGACCTCAAAACCACATTTCTACCACTGAAAATCCACTGGATTTCAGTGGCTAAAAGGCCAAACAAAGACTAATACAAAAGCCTCAAATGATGGCTCAAAAGCTTAACAAATAAGGCACACAAGGGGGTGAAACACTCCCAACTCCCACAAGGCCTCAAACAACCATTTTTAAAACTTAAAATCAGAGCTTTTTGTAGTTAACAACCAAGCCTAAAATAATATACAAAGGTGGCTAATATGGTATACAAACAAAGGCTTAAAAGGGGAATATACTCACCCTTGAAGCACAGCAACAAGAGGACAACTTCTGAGCCCAAAAACCAGCCTTTTGAGTCCAAACAAGACCCTCAAATACCTCAGCAACAAAATGATGGTGCTTCACTAGGTGTTGTAGTGCAAAAGTCAAGAGAAAATACACTTTTGAGGCAATATAACACAAATATAAAGAGAGAGAAAGTGAGAATTCCAGAGAGAGAGATGTTTTGTCTCTAAAATTGCTGAACCTTTGTAAGAGGAGAGGAGCCTCCCCTTATATAGAGCAATGCAATGCAAAGCTTGTTTAACAAGCTTGAAAAAGGCCTCCATCCCTCCATACACGTGTATGGAGGATGGCTCAGTGAAAACTAGCTGGCTCAAAAGATCTAGCACGAAATCTGCTGAAACAAGGTGTTCTGGCAGCCATCAGTGGTGGCCGGCAGTGCCTCATTGATGGCCGGCAGGCTTCATCAATGGCAGGCAAGACTAAACTCAAGTCTGGCAGTGCCAAAAGGTGGCCGACAGTGCCTCAAAAGAAGCATGCTGAAAGGACCAACACATGGTCCAAAAATGGGGCAGAAAGGATGCAGGGTTTGGAAAGCTCAAACCTGTGACGTTCCGCCGCGAAATTCGAGTACTCGACGAGCAATCGAACTTGTCATTGGATGTACCTACAAGAACATCCAAGTCTCGAGGACGGTCAAAAATGGGGTGTCTACAGGGATCGGCACCCATGTATACATAAGATTTCGGGGACTTTCACCCTGGACACTCCGGCCAACTTAATTTCAATGGAGTCCATCCCCTATCTCTTCCCAAACAATGTAGTACATCCCTTTCTCCTCCCAAACATCATACATATACAATGTATTTCAATATAGTCATATTCAATGACAACTAACAATAGATTAGTTTTAATTCACCTAATCCTCATACAATCTCTACAGCAATCATAGCTATCCTCCATCGATAGCCCAATACAGTTATTTCTAAACAAATATTCAATCTCAGGATAGATAATTTATTCAAAACTTCCAAAGGTGAGAGGTATCACATACTCAACTCCACCGTCTATATCAATATTCACGCAATTTCATATTTACAACACCAATTTCATTTATTTATACAAAATAAATATTATAATTATTTTAGGCAAACTCCCCTTTTTCAAATATCAACCCAAGGCCAAAATCAACTATAGTGTAACCGTAACACCTTATATTTAACCTCATAACCATTCCTACAGCATGCACTTGGAAAACCCTCTTTTGATTTTACAACCCAAAGCCCACCATTGTTACACAACGACAAATAACTAAGCTAAAGACCATATGAAAGTGTAGAAAATCCCTACCTCAAGAAGAGAAGATGAGCCAAGCAAGGTTGAAACACCAAAGACACCGAAACCCACTTTTGTTCGGATGAAAAGAGAGCCCGTGACATGCTCTACCTTTGTCTGAAAGGCACTACGGTGAAGAACCCAATGGATCTAGGTGAATAGAAGAGAGAAGATGAGTTTTAGAGAGAGAAACTCAAGATCTAGCGTAGGAAACAGCGCTCGAGCGCAGAATGCACTCTTCTAGTATTTGTAGGTCTACAAAAATACTGAGAGTTTGCAAATCCCGCTCGAGCGAGAGAATGGCCGCTCGAGCATAGGAGAAAAATTGCAAAGCCTGCTCGAGCGCAAGAATGGCCGCTCGAGTGAAGAAGCAAAAATCTAGGCAACAAAGGTTTGGAAAAACAAGCAACCAACCTGTTCCAAACACACAACTACAATCCAAATGACCAATCCAAGGAACAATACGGGGAAAAAGAGATGAACAACAACATTGAACCATGAAACCCGAGTTCGGAACATAATAAAATGTCGGGTCAAAACCGGAGTCGCTATAAAAATTAAGAAAATAAAAAAAAAAAATTGGTATAAGATATTGATCATTGGGTTTCTCACTAAAAATCTCTTTTTGCTTATATAAATGGGAGCATAAGATTCACTTTATGTAAGTGAAACAATTCACTCTTTCCTTCTTTTCCCGGTGTGAAATTGTAAAATAAAAGTTAATGGAAGCTAGCCAATGGAGATTTTCTTAATTGTTTAAAATTAAGAAAATTCAATAATTTATATAAATAGGAGCATAAGATTCACTTTATATAAGTAAAACAATTCAATTTTTTTCTTTTTTTCTCGATGTGAGATTTTGAAATAAAAGGTAAATGGAAGCTAACCAATGGGAATTTTTTTAATTGGAGGAAATATCATTTTGCCTCTCAAACTTTCACGTTTTTTTCAATTTGACCCCCCGACTTCGATTAATATCAATTTTAGACCTAAACTTTTGAAATTTTGATCAATTTGACCTCTACCATCACATTCCGTTTATAATTGGACGGAATGTGCTGACGCGGCACCAAAATTCATTTGGAATTCCATTTTACCCCCCAAACTATACCTTAAAAATCAATTTTCCCCCTAAACATAAAAAAATTAAATTTAAATATTTAATAAATAATTTTTTTATCTCAATAATGAAAAAAATTAAATTTTAAATAATATATACTTTGCAAATATATATGTATATATATAAATATTCTCATTTAGAATTATATTGAGACTATGAAACATGGATAATTCAACAAACATGACGTACCCGTACCAGGTACTTACTGACATATGATATTTTTGCATACGTGCCGAGTATACAAAGCACGTACTCAAATTTTTCATTCTTAATTTTTGGGATAGTTAGACATATCTATTATATACCTAAGCCATACCGTACCTCAGTCAAAACAATATTTTCTTCTATTACAAAGATAAAATTCCTTTTACTAGACTTCTTTTCATTTTTAGTTTTGTACTCAGCATAATTTTAAAATTAAGTTATGGTTTGTAAGTTATTTAATATAATAATATTTAATTTTGATTTATCTTATACCCGTACTTTTGGCATTAAATGTCAATTGTATGTTGAATTTATCAAATTAAACAATTTAATCAATTTTTGTATTATTCCAAATTAAAAACAAATAATTTTTTACAAACGTATTAAGTTGTACCTGTACTTGTACCCTACTTTTTTTTAGATTTCATTATGTCGACGTATTATCGTACCAATACCAATACTCATACCCATACTTGTGCTTCATAGGTCTCAAATTATCTCGAGTCAATCCTGGAGAAACTTATTGAGCTGAAAATTTCTTGGCTACTCTATGTGTGTTCGTGCTCTCAATTGTAACTAGTTTATTTCCTAAATTAATTTTAATAGAATTGATCGACCAATAATAATTTTGAAATTGAGTGGGAAAAAAATTTTAAAATTCTGTAAGTACCCGGTATTGGTACGACATGTTTGTTGAACTACCCATGCTTCATAGTCTCAAGATAATTCTAAATGAGGATTTATATATTTTTTTTATTATTTTTTTGCAAAGTATTTATTATTTAAAATTTAATTTTTTCATTATTGAGATAAAAATTTATTTATTAAATATTTAAATTTAATTTTTATATTTGGGGGGCCAATTGATTTTTAATGTGTAGTTTGCGGGGTAAAATGAAATTCCAAATGGACTTTTGTGCCACGTCAACATATTCCGTCCAATTGTAGATTGAATGTGACGACAAGGGTCAAATTGATCAAAATTTTGAAAGTTTGGATGTAAAATTGATATAAATCAAAGTCTATGAGTCAAATTGAAAAACACGTGAAAGTTTGGGAGGCAAAATGATATTTTCTCTTTTAATTGTTTAAAATTAAAAAAATTCAATAATTTTAAAATGAGAGTTTGGAATTTCTAAAAGGCTTCTCTCTCAAAATCCCCTTTATAAGATTCACTTTATATAAGTAAAATGACTCACTTTTTCTTTATAAAATAAAAATTAACAATTGTTTGGGCAAGAAGTTTATTTCTAATCAAGCAATCTCAGTTCTTTAGTTTATTTCAAATCAAACAAATCCAACCAATATATTTTGGTAAAACTGCTAAAATTACGATTAAACCAACAAATCATTCAAACAAAAAACAATTTAGCTTAATCAGTTAGGTTAAAAGACCAACCAGCTTACACAAAAATTAATTAATTAAAATTTTAAATTTTAAATTTTATTTTATTAAAATTTAATTTTTACTAATATGAAAAGCAATCTATTAATTTAAATTTCAAATTGACACAATATAAATTTAAAATTGTAATAATCTATTCCATGATTTATAAGTTTTAAATACAAATTTAAAATTATCATAATTATCTCATAATTCTTGTATTAAGGAGCAATAAGAGTGACGTTGAGAAAATCAAAACCTCATACAAAATTATGAGAGTTTCAAAACCTCATGAAAATTTATTTTTAAAATCGAAACCACTATGTGAAATTGTAAAATAAAAGTTAAATAGAAACTAGCCAATGAGAATTTCTTAATTGTTTAAAATTAAGAAAATCAAAAAAATTATGAGATATTGATCAAAAGGCATCTCAATACAAATCTCCTTTTGCTTATATAAATGGGAGTATAAAATTCACTTTATGTGAGCGAAACAATTCACTTTTTCTTTCTTTTTCCAATATGGGATTGTAAAATAAAAGGTAAATAAAAGTTAGCCAATGCGAATTTTCTTAATTATTTAAAATTAAGAAAATTCAATAATTTTATAATGAGGGTTTGGAGCTCATAGAAGGCTTCTCCCTAAAAATCACATTTTCCTTATATAATATATAATAGATAGATAGTGAAACAATTTTGCTTTTTATTCTTCTCCTGTTGTAAGACTATAAAATAAATCATAAACTAATTAGAGTTTTTATTTTTCTATGGTCGGTCAAATCCAAAATGGTTCAGCCTAATCGGTTTGGTCAAATGACCAACCAGTTTATACAAAAATTAATTAATTAAAACTTTTAAATGTTATTTTAATTTTAAAATTTAAACTGTCTTGAATTGAAGTATACACAATACTACACTATTAAAATTCACTTTATATAAGTAAAACAACTCACTTTTTTCTTCTTTTTCCGATGTGGGATTATAAAATAAAAGTTAACAATTATTTGGATGAAAAGTTTATTTCTAATCAAACAATCTCACTCTTTCAATCTTTAATCAGATCAATCTTTAGTTTATTTAGAATCAAACAAATCTAATTAATATATTTTGATAAAATCGCTAAAATCATGGTTAAACCAACAAATCAATCAAATTAAAAATGATTTAGCCTAATCGGCTAGGTCAAAATTAATTAATTAAAACTTTTAAAATTTAAACTATATTGAATTTAAACATGCACAATAGCACAATATTAAATGGGATGGGAGTATAAGATTCACTTTATATGAGTAAAAAATCATTTTTTTCCTTCATCTCCCGATGTGAGATTATCAAATAAAAACTAGTCAGTGGAGATTTTCTTAATTGTTTAAAATTAAGAACATCAAGAAAATTAGTATGAGACATTGAAACTCTCACAACACTCCTCACTAAAAATCACATTTTCCTTATATAATTTATAGATAGATAGATAATAGGATAGTTTTTTTAAATTGAAGAAATGAAATTAAAGAATCATTCAAATCCATTTGATCAAAAAAACTTAATTGATAATGCCCTTGCACACAAGATTTTCACTTTACTTCAATTACTTAATTGTTTTTCAAAATAGTTATTTAATATTTCTAAGACATAGTTAGGTAATGTCACAAAAATATTGTGATTAGTGGATATAGTGAGATCTATCATTTTTCGTTGATAATTGAGAAGACAATATAGGAGATATTTTGCAATTTGTTTGTGGCATGGTCCCGTAGGACTCCTGGACACTACTGAATAATTTATTTATTTATTTTTTTTTTTGGGATAGGAAGATTACAGGCTGCAATGTATTTACGGTCTTTAAAAGTGACAATAGAAAGGTAAGCACATTAAAATGTCCAATTGAAAAAAGCTATGAAATTTACAGTCACGGCAGTTGACTTAAAAAATATAAATTTGAATCTATGGTATAACTGCTCTTCCTTGTAGCACTTTTATAAATAAAATGCATGACATCTTTACACCAATTTAGACGTAAACTTTATATAATAGAATAAATAGAATGGTGTGGGGATATATTTTGTGAATGACAACACGTGGGCAAGGTAACGCCGAAGTGTCAGCCGAGGTACCACATGTCTTGGTCATAATGCCGGGGTGATCTTGGCTAGGCCGAGGTTATCTGTAGAGATACCAGAATCTGAGATGAGCAGATAAGGGACAGGAGTCCTAGAACTAGCCAGTATTACAACGAAAACGACCTCCAGGTATGGAAAGATAGATGCCTGAGGAGGGACGGCGATATGAAAGGGATGGCAAACAAATTGGTAGACCTACAATCGGTTGTCAACTTCATGATGCAGAACAACGTCATGCAACCACCGTTTCCACTAGAGGACACGCTGATTCCAGTGGCCAAGAACGATGCCCAAAAAGGGGGACAGAAAGCAATCCCTACAGTCCCTTAGCATGACAGGGCAAAGGAGCATTCATATCAGCTTTCGCGAGAGGTCGGGCGAGGAGAATCGATGAGAGGAAAGTCTTAGAAGACACATCGTACCAAGGAAACTTACGTCAAGGAACATCAGCATATTCAAGGGAAGGAGCTTTGTTTTGGCACAATGAATGAAGGGAGGTCCAAGAGGACTCATAACGACACTGGGAGCAGCGCACCAAAAAGGCTGAAGTCCGTTGATAGCCGAGCTCCTGAATGGACTAAGGAGGATTTGAGGGACTACCTCTGGAGGAAGCAACAAGATGCCGAGGTCACGTCTCCGCTCAAACCAAGAACGCCGTTCTCAGTAGAATTGGACAAGTTTGAGGACCCAAAAAGGTTCCATATGCCGAGATTCCAAATACACGATGGTAAGTCCAATCCTAACTTTCACGTCGGCTTATATTTGAACTCAATGGCACTGTATACCGGGAATGAACCGTTACTCTGCAAGGTGTTCCCCTCCTCCTTTGGGGAAATCGATCAGATTGGTTTCACAAGTTGCCGAAAAGAACTACGAAAAGTTGGGAAGGCCTGGCCGAGATGTTATTGGCCAAGTTCATTACAAACAAACTACAGTCGTTGAGGGTAGACCCTGATGGCTCTAAGAATCGGCGAGGATGAAAGCCTCAGAGCTTATGCCAAAAGGTATTATGAGGGTTTTAATCGAATACCAAGGTGCAATCAAGAGTTGGCGGTAGTATCTTTTAAGAACGGCCTGAACGATGATTGCCTGCTTCGAAAGTCACTCGCAAAGACGCTACCAAAAAGTATGGAGGAACCCATGGCCAGGATCGAGAAATATGCGAGAGCTAAAGAAGATACGCCAGGGACAAAGGCGTCGAAGCAGGAGAACAAAAACGGCTCGCTAAAGCAAGGCTGAGGTAATACCAGATATAATAGGCAAGAAACAGGACTGAGGGCTGCACAGGCAATCACTACCGTTTTCTGGATTCCGGTTTATAAAGTTCTGGAAAAAATCAGGAACCAGCCGTATTATAGAGCGCCAGAAAAGGTTCCTGGCGAATTCATGGGAAGAAGCCTGGGAAAGCACTATGCTTACCACAACGAAGATGGACACCTAACACAAGGTTGTAGAGCCCTGAAAGCACAATTGGAAGATCTGGTAAGACAAGGTCACTTAAGGGACCTAGTAGATGAGGCCAGAACAAGGGAAGAGCAAGCAAGGCTACCCTAGGCACCGGTGGCACCCCTTCCACCAGTACCACAACCGCAAGTGGACGGACCTCAAGTGATCAATGTGATTCACTTGAAGGTCAATGAGAACAAGGTACGTGGGGAGACTCAGAGGGTAAAGCACTTACAGCATGTGTGTTAGGTCCAGCAAAAGAGGCCTAGGGCAGACGAGTGCCAAGGACTAATGGTGTCCTTTACTGAAGCCAACCTAGACATGGTGCAACATCCACACAATGATGCTTTGGTGATATCCCTCGAAATTGGAGAATGCCAGGTAAGGCATATTCTAATTGATCAAGGCAGCTCTTGTGACATCATGTATGTCAGATGTTACAAGGAGCTCGACCTTCACCAAGATGACCTGGAGCAGTCCAACAGTCCAATGGTCGGGTCTAATGGAACACCGACATGGCCCCCCTAGGGGCAATAAGTTTGGAGGTGCAAGCAGGTACCAAGAAGGTAAGTACAGAGTTCACAGTAATTGACATCCCTTCTCTTTACAATGTTATCTTGGAGAGGCCATAATTGCACGCAATGAGGGTTGTTCCCTCTACACTACACCAGCTGTCACGGTTCCCAACAGAGCATGGAATTGAGGAGGTTAGAGGGGATCAAGTGCAGGCAAAGAATTACTCCATGGCAACAATGAAATCCACCTGCAACGTACGAGAAGCAAAAATAGTAAAGATTGAGGACGAGGACATGGAGGTCCTGGATGACCTCGGCAAAGAGCCGGTCGACAAAAGCAAGGAAGCCTTGAAGAAAATTTTGGTCCGGCAAGGGGATGAAGCTCGTTTCTTCCTCTTCGACTTAGGCTTGGCCGAGAAAGAGGAAAGGGAGTTAGAAGCATTCTTGCAAGCAAACATAGAGGTGTTTGCCTGGACGCCATACGAGATGTCCGGCATTGACCCCGAGGTCACATGCCACAGACTGAACGCAGACAGGTCGACTAAACCTGTCATTCAGCAAGCAAGGAGGCTGACGTTGGTTCACGTAGAGGCAGTAGAGGAGGAAGTAGACAAATTGTCAGAGGCCAAAGCCATCCGAGAGGTAAACTACCCTACTTGGCTATCCAACACTATGGTTGTGAAAAAGAAGAATGGGAAGTGGCGGGTCTGCGTGGACTTTACTGGCCTGAATAAGGCTTGTCCCAAAGACAGTTTCCCACTCCCCAAGATCGATCAATTAGTGGATGCCACTTCAGGGCATGGAAGGATGAGCTTTCTGGACGCTTACAGGGGGTACCATCAGATAGCAATGTACCCCCTCTGATGAAGAGAAGACTGCCTTTATCACCCCAAAAGGGCTGTATTGTTACAGAGTGATGCCTTTCGGGTTGAAAAACACAAGAGCAATCTATCAAAGGTTGGTGACCAAGATGTTTAGACATCTGATTAGGAAAACAGTGGAAATATACATTGATGATATGGTCGTGAAGACCAAAGAACCTGAGAATCATCTGGCCGACTTGAAGGCGGTTTTTGACATCCTTAGAACATATCGGCTCCGACTCAATGCTTCGAAATGTGCATTTGGAGTTGGGTCTGGTAAGTTCTTGGGATACTTGGTTACCAGAAGGGGCATTGAAGCAAGCCCAGATCAAATCAAGGCTATCCTGAACTTGAAAAGCCCAACGTCGACAAAACAACTGCAGATGCTAACAAGAAGGACCGCAACCCTCAATAGGTTTATAAGCAGAAGTTCAGATAAGTGTAAACCATTTTTTAGTCTGTTGAAAAAGGCCATAGACTTCTTGTAGACAGAGGAATGTGAAGTCGCCTTGGCCGACTTGAAAAGATACTTGGCCACAGCTCCAGTTCTCTCAAATCCAGTACCTGGAGAGAAGCTATTCTTGTACTTGGCAGTTTTAGAGCATGCCATGAGTGCAGTGATAATTAGAGAAGAGAAGGGAAAACAAAGGGTAATATACTATGTGAGTAAAACCCTAGTAGGCACAGAGACCAGGTATTTACCCCTGGAGAAATTAACATTGGACTTAATGATGGCCTCCAAGAAGTTGAACTATTATTTCCAAGCCCACAAGATTGTGGTATTGATTAAGCACCACTTGAAGTCCCTGCTATAGCAAGGAGATCTAACAGGCATGGTGGCCAGATGGGGAGTGGTATTGGGCCAATACAATTTAGAGTTCAGACCCAGAACAGCAATCAAAGTCCAGGTTTTGGCCGACTTCGTGGCCGAGTTCACACCAGGTGCCATCCCACATCGGGCTCCGGTAAGCCACGGCTTAGGATGTCCAGGGGAACAAGAAGAGACACAGTTGGGAATGAAAAACCTCACAGCAGAGCAGAAAAAAGAAAAGAAACTCAAGCCTTGCGATATTTATATTGGCGACTCATTTCGCTTGTTTGTGGATGGGAGCTCAAACCGTCAAGGTACGGGGGCGGCAGTAGTGTGTAGACACCCCATTTTTGACCGTCCTCAAGGCTTGGACGTCACCGCTTGAACACTCGGTGATTATCCATGTTTGTGTTTGTTTGGAGTTCCCGAAGTTCTCGGCTACGCGCCTTGCCTCAGGATCTCCGAACTTGACTGTTTTGTGTCTGGTTTTACACCAAACACTTGTGTTTTGCCTTGGAGGGGCAGGGAATGCCTTGTGAGGCATCCCCACACACCACCGGCACTAGCTAGAGGCCACCGGCTGGTTTTTCTTGCCACCGGCAATATATGTTGCCGGTCGGCACTCTTTGTTGCCGGTCGGCAGTCATTTTTGTCAAAATGACATTTTTGGCTAGCCGACTACTGTTCATCTGCTTTTTCAGATATTTTGAAACAGCTGTTTGGCATTTGCTTCCCCTCCACACATGTGTATGGAGGGATGTCCCTCTTGTTTGCTTACTAGTTAAGCATTACAAGATTGCCTCCTCTATAAGAGGAGGCCTTCTCTCCCTTGTTCTAGGGTTAGAAAAATTGGAGAGGAGAGGGAGAAGAGCTCTGGTTTTAGCTTTAGGACATATATCCATCCTATATCTATACCTTCCCCTCTTTGTTGTCTTGTGTGTGTTTTAGTCCATACTATTGCACACAAGCACCTAGTGCTTCACCTTCCTTGGGCTACTGAGGTTCTAAGGGCTCGTTCTTGATATTTTTGACTGGATTGGAGCTTAAGGAGGCAACAAGAGCACCCTTTGTGAAGAAGGTCAACAAGGGTAAGAAACTAGTAATTTTTACCCCATTTTTGCATCCTATTTCTACCTATCTTAGAGCTGTTTTGTGTTTAGTGTATAACATAAAAAAGTTCTGTTTCTAGGCCCTCTTGATTGTTTGTTAAGAGTGTTTTGCGGTTTGGGTGTGTTTGACCACCCTTAGGCCTTGAAAGGCCCCATTTTTGTGCTATTTTGTGCAAGTTTCGAAACTTTGGTGTTTGGGCCTCTTCACCACTGAAATCTTGAGGGATTTCAGTGGTGGAGATGGTGCCTTGAAGTCTCCAAAAGGGGAGGGCCACCCCCTCTCCTTGTTGTCCTTGAAAGGGACCATTTTTGGTCTCTTAAGGAAGTCTTTGTTCAAGTGCGTGTTGAGCATGCCATGGCTGTATTTTATGCTTATATGGCCATGTTATAACTTTGTATTAAGTTGGTTTTGGTACTCCAGGCATGTTTAGTATAGTTGCCATGTAATGCCCCCTTGATCCCTTAACATGCCTTGGGTTGTTAACCTTTGTTTGAGCATGATTTAGGCTTAGACTTATGAATGTTTTGTGCTTATTTCGCCATGCTTTAGGTCTGTCCATAATTGTTTGGATTGATTTCGGCATGCTTAGTATAGCTCCTTTGCATTTATGGCTTGTCGGGCTTGTAGGCCTCAAGTATGTGAATGTGTAGCATGTGTTGATTGCATCATTTTGGTGGTTTGGAACCACCCAACATGTAATTTCAGTCCCTTTGGCATGCTCATATGCTTGCCTTAATTGCCTCTTTATTGCTTTGAGAGCATGTGTTGTATGCCTTATGTTTTGACCATTGTGCATGCCTTTGAATTCAAACCATTTAGATGCCATCTAAGTAGTCCTTTGGGCCTGATTTTGTGTGCTAAAGCTCTGATTTTAGTTGCTTAATTCTTGCCATGTTAGCTCTTGACAAGTGTAGTTCAATGCCTTTTGGCTTGCCTTAAATACTTAGGCCATTTGCATGCTTTTGTTTGTCTTGTTTGAGTTGGTTTGGCACCTCTTCTAACATGATTTCGGAGCTTAACTTGCATGCTAATTGTTCATATTTGTGCCCTTCTAAATGTGTTTAAAAGTTGCCCCATTATGCTTTAAGTACTGGACCATGAGTGCTTGCATGTGTGTGTGTGCACTTTGGCCTTCACTTCCTTGGTTTTGGCTACTGATTTTGGGCCTATTTGGAGTTGCCTAATTCATGTTTAAGTCCCCCTTTTATTTGGTTCGCATGCTTGCTTGTATGTTTGTATAAGTGCCTTGCATTGTCCATATTGCATGTTAGCCAACATGCCTAGGATTACATTGCATTGTGCATGCTTGGCCTCTTGAAGTGAGCGTGATAGAGGTTAGGCTTCCTTGTGTGATTATATGGTTTGCATGCATTTGAAATTGAAAGTGCACACTCGATTCTTTAGGTCATCATGCATGGAAATGCATGATTGATGGCCCGAGAATCGAGGCACATCCTCCCTTGAGTCATTAACATGATAGGGATTGTGTTTGGTGCATATATAGCTTGAATAGCATTGCCATGCAAGATTCTGTCCTCTGCTGCTGTGAGTTGCAGGTTCTGCAGGAATTCATTGCCGGCCGGCAGTATTTAGTGCCGACCGGCAGTCAATCAATGGCCGGTGGATTCATTTTGTGCCGACGACCACAAATTCACTGCCGGTAGTCATTTAGTTAGCCGGTGGTGATTCCCAGTATCCAGGGAGGCATCCTTAAGACTTTGGCAGTCTTCAGAGAAGAAAAGTAAGGAAAACAGAGGCAGGCTAGGCATGGCAATGCAATTCCGAGCGGAATCCGAGCGCGCATGCATTGAGCCCTCTCCCCGAGGCGGTTTACTGTTTTCCTTAGCATGGTTAATTTGTTAATTAATTAGGCAATTTGTAATATTTAATTAGCTTGCGTAGTTAATTAATTTGTATATTCTTTTGGTCTCTCCGTGTGAGGGCAAATTTTGTAATAAGTGTGCATGGGTGTGTGTATGTCTTCCAACCCCACGTCTTTCTTCCCTTCTATTTACCTGCTTATGATGGTAGATGAGGGCATATTTAAATTAGCATATCTTATGCTATGCATGCGTGCATTCATACATTTGTCTTGCATGCACCAGGCTCGGCGCATCACGCTAACTGCTTTGTATTTCAATTCCAAATTGAATACGTGTTATCTATCGCACTCCACATGCCATGATTAAGATGATTGAGCCTGTCTAGATTGCACTCTGTATGCGTTGCATTAGCCATTTAACATGAACTAGGGCATGCATGTTTGCTAACTAGTTTTTGTTTTGGCATGGAGTACAATGTAAGCATTTATGCTTTAGCATCTCGCATGCGCGTGAGTGTTTCCATAACAGCATGATTACCATGTGGCTAAATGCTTATATGAGATAAACTGTTTGAATGCCTGTGGGTGAAGGTTGGATTGTTTGAGTTGGAAAAACTCGTTGAAATCCGTGTTTTAGCCTACTTGCAAGTAGCAAATTCCAAAGCACTTTCAAAACAAACGGATATGCAATGCTTATTTCCAAATTAGGCAATCTAGTCTATACTTGTTTGCTGTGCGCATAACATAGTAATTCTAGGCTAATAACCGGAACAAGAACACATAACGTTTTCAAAATCGGATATCACGGTTAGTAGAGGCCGGTCTTCGGACCGGGCGAAAGGGGGTGCTCATAGCTGACCTTCCCCGATCGTACCCAAGCTCCCGAGCCAAGACAACTTTGGTGATGACGGACACGTGGCCTTCGGCACCGAGTCAGGTTTTCCTAAATTTCCCATTTTAAAAATATTTTGGTGGCGACTCTGTATCTGGCAAAGCAGTCCATGTTTGGCACTTCTTTTCAAAATCGGTTTTTTTCTCAAAACGATTTGCCAGAGTTGGACTCTTTGGTTCAAGATTAAGAACCGCGACAACAAAAGGGAGTCCGAACTGTAACCAGTGAGTTCCCACGCGGGACGTGTTACAATTTCTGGCGACTCTGCTGGGGATTTTGGAGAGCTTGACTCGAACTCATGATATCCTGTTTTGATTACGCTTATGTGTCTCTTTGCATTGCACGTGCATTGGTGCGCCTAGGACACCGTGTTGGCCATCTGCTATTCCTGAGCGGTTTGCTGGAGGCTTGTCTTGTCAAGGCATGACCATAAGGCTGACCGGTTACGGGCTCTGCCAGTATGGGAACACAAACCCCGGTCTTACCGAGGCCCCCCTTTTTGACCATTCGACCTAGTGCATATCGAAATCCGTAGTGACCATTCCAAACTAGGACAGGTTGCTTACCCGATATAGGTTGTTTGAAGCCGCTGCGTGCATAGTGAAACCCTAACTCCTGACAAAATAGGACAGGGAAACCCTACCCCAACATAGGGGTGTACAGGCTCTCATTTATTTGCTATGTGCTTTTAGAGTGTATCTCTACAGGGAATGCATATACCAGTTTGCAAGTTTAAGTATCCGGCCTGAGGGCACCAGCATCAGTGTTGTTGAGAATCAGTTATGCTTGCGGGTATCAGTTCAGTGTTGAACAGTGATTCTGGGGAACAGTGATCAGTAGTAGAGTGCAGTTGTCCAGCTACACCCGTGTTTGATCTGTTTGGGGCTGAAATACTGCTTGTTTTCCGTTTCAGTTCAGAGATTCAGAGAGTTAATCCAGAATAGCTAGTGTCTTCTCCTTGCTGAGATAGGACTGAGCATGACGCAGAATTCAGAAGAGATCGTGGTCATGACGGCCGCGTTGAGTCAAGGAATTACCCCGCAGGGTGAGGCTACTGTTGACATGCCGCATCCGCCCAGGTCACCCGCTGCGCACCCAGTTTGGACCCCCCAGCTATACCAGGCTCGCGAGCCCACCACATTCGAGCTAATGGGAATGATAGGTGATCTTCAAAGATCCGTGGCGGATCTCGCCTATGGGATGTCTGCCTTGCCACCAGCTGCACCATATGCCGGCGGCTTTATACCCCAAGAGCCCCCTCTACTGGGACGGATAGTAATTGAACTCAACCAACCGGAGACGACCTCCAGCTATGGCAACGACGCATCAAACCAAATTCTAGATCAGGCTGAGGCCCGAGACAAAGGCAAGATGAAGGCAGATGCCGACCCTATCGAACAACTGCTGTAGGCAGTAGAGGCTTTGAAAGCCAGGGGGATGAACAAGCAACAGATATCTGCAGTTGTGTCGAAAGCTGTGGAAGACGCTTTCCCCACTTCGCCTGAGGGCAGTTCCAATCAATCAGAAAACCGGGATAGGCCCCGTCAACACAAAACAGTTCTTCCCACTCCCAACCTTGCATCCGGAAAGGATTAGAAATCCAAGGCCGCACCCGCCGATCCGTTCGCTAGTGCATCTGGCAAGAGTACTCAGGCTCCAAAGTACCTGCCCCGAGGGCGCAGGGTCTTCCATCCTCTCTACATGCCTTTGTCTAGGGCACTTTTGATTTTGGCTAAAAAGGGGCACCTTACACCCCTGGAGCCTCGGCCTCTCCCGAAAAATCTCCCTGCTACTCATGACCCTGCTCAGTACTGTGCGTACCACCAGCAAACAGGCCATGCTACCGACAATTGTTTCCGCCTCCGTCATGAGGTGCAACATTTGATTGACAACGAGGTTATCCTCCCCCCCACCTCAGCCAAGTCAGTCACTACAGAGTTCTTGGATTTTGAGGACACAGATACTGCGAGTATGTAATCAGAAGGTGAACCGCCTGTGGGCAGTGCCTGGCGCATTTTTGGATGTGGCGTTTGGCACGCATTTTTGGGCTTCTGTTAATGTTAGTTTTGTAAATTCTGGCTCGGGTGTCGAGTCATTGTTTGTTTTGTCTTGAGTCTGTCTCTCTGTATTGAGTCAGTCTTTTTGCTTACAGGGTCTGTCTTGTCGTAATGAGTCAGTCCCTCTTGCATAGAATACCAGGTGATTCCGGGGTTGTTGCTTCGAACGCCGTCTTGTAATTATCCTTTTGCTTTTCCTTTTGAGTCTGTTTCGGTTGAGGAGCCAGTTATATCAACAAATCTGAATGAAACAGCTGTGGCTATCACGTTCCGTGCTTGTCGCTATTCGAGTCAGCCGTGCCAGAGGATGTGAATGGAACGACAGTACATTTCGCCTACTCTCTTGTGCCTTAACGTCGTCGTAATGACCTAAGCTTTTCATAAAACCCCTTTTCGGACACTGCGGTAATGAAAACGAAAAGGAAGTAATTCCTCGGGTTTTGTAAAATTTTGATCACTTTGAGGGAAAGATAGGCATGCTAAGCCTTTTTATGTATGAAATCATGCTTGTCAGCGTGAGTACTGAGAAGGACCCTAGCTTGATCTAGGCCGGTCCCACACTATCTTTTGCGCGAGCGATTTGTCGCTCTCTTAAAAACTTTCAAAAACAAAATGTTTCGCGCAGCCCTGTGAAGACTTGTGTGGAATCGCTCTTGAGATTGTGCAGCCTAGGATCGCTCTCAGCCTCAAGTTTCAACCCGTTCGTTTTAAACCTCGAACTCATTCAGAACGTTCAACGGTCAATTATCAGAAGAGGCCTGTGTGGCCAGATTTGAAGCAACCCTCGAACAAGAGGCACCGAAGTCAGATCAAGGAGATCAGATCCCACCAGGCAAGGCTCGTAAACCAACCATGATGGACTTTTCTGCAAATCGACACAACAGTCACCCTCCTAGATATAGAGAGGCTTCAATCTCAAAACCATTCGACATGGACAAAGCTATACTTTTACCCTTTGAGAGGCTCGCTGGGCCGAAAACCCGGAAGGGCGACCCAGGCAAAAGTTAGAGCAAGAAAAGAAAAATACAAAATGCAAAAAAGAAAGCAAAAAAATAATACAAAAAAAACAAACAAAAAAAAGCAAGAAAAGAAAAGAAAAGAAAAGAAAAAGAAAAAGAAAAACATAGCTCACAAGGTCGAAAACCCGCATTGGGCGCCTTGGCAAAAGTTAGAGCCTAAATAGTGAAGGTTAAAATACCCGAGTGTACCTTAACCGGAACTACGTAAGGCTTGATTCCCATGTTTGGGATACGTAGGCAACTTTATCTTGAAGCCCCAACGCTTCCATAGCGTCTCAGTCCATGTCATGGTTTTGATCACTTTTGCCTCCTCCGAATCCTATGTCTTGATTGTAGCAACCTGGAATTACGTGACCAACTTCACCTTGAAGTCCAACCACCAACACCTTCCAGGTGACTGTGTCCATATATTGATTCAAACCGTCTTCGTCTCCTCCGCGTCTGAGGGTCCGATCGTCGTCAACGAGGACTGGCTTACAAAATGCCGCGGCATCATCCAAACAAGGGGCAACTTTCCGTTGCCATACATTGCCACAAGTTGCCCTAAGTTACCGTCCAAACCAGGGGCAACTTTCCGTTGCCTTATCCCCCTTTAAGTCAGGGGCAATTTTCCATTGCCTCCGATCCGAGGTTGCATATCTCGAGGGTAAGTTCCGCGCTCGTTGAGCGTTGATTGTTTGCAAAAATAGTTTTTGAAAATTTTCACTGAGGTTGACTTATTTTCTCGAAAACTGTTTCATTTTCAAAATTGGACCATGTTTGGACCCAAAAAGGAGAATTTTCAGTGCTCACAGCCTGATTCACATGATTTTCAAATCAAAAATCGAATAAGTGTGTTAATCCAACTCTTATTTTTGATCAAAACTGTTTTAGAAAACAAAAAATGGTCAAAGTGACGAACTAGGGGCACAATTGAGTCAGGTCTTCTGTCTTTCCCCCGTCAACATACTCGCCGGAAAGGCACTCCATCTGCCAGAAGGAATAGCCGTGAGCTAACAGTGTTGGGCGTGAACCCACAGCCTCTCGTTTACCTATCAACCACCCTGGGGAGGGATAAAAAATGAGAGAATAAAGAATAGAGAGGTGTAAGCGGAGAGAGAAGTGAGAAAAGGGTTTTGAGAGAAAAACCGAGCCTGAGGGCCGAGCGATGTGAGTATCACAAATCAGAAAGGGTGGGAATAATACCCGAAGGAATTGGCTCCTCGAGATCTGAGGTCATTTTGTAAAATGTCCGTGTGTCGCGTCTTTTGATTTGTCGGTCTCGATTTTGGCTTTGAGTCTTTTTCGAGTGTATCTCGTTTTGTTCAGGTCACGTGCCTCTTGTTTCTTAGTTTGAGTCCTTCCACTGTATTCTGCAGTGGGCTCGACACCCCGGTTGAAAACCCTTCCTTATTTCAAAAAATCGCCTGTGCTCAGAATGCTGTATCATTCTCTACATCCGTGCAAAGCAAGAGAAGGAGAGGGAAAATTTGGGACATCCGAGTGTGTTTCAACTGCAACCGTGTTAGCTTTTGTGATCCGTCTTGTCAGATTGGGCTATTCGTTCCGGGTTTGCTGTGTGCGGAATGAACCAAGTGCTGTGTTATGGGCTACATGCAGATCAATCCCCAGTAGAGTATGGGCTGTGTATTCGGTTTGAATAGTTGGTTTGTATGAGTTGTTTCCTGTTAGTTGGTTGGTTATCCGATTATCATAGTGCAAGTGCTCAAATTACAAGTATTCACGTTTTAGACAACAGATCAATATCATTTACATTTGAGGTGTAATATGATGCAATACAGTGCAGGGTATGAAATATACACAAATGTAAACACTTTTTCAGACAAAAAGTTTGTTTCATTTCATATCATCTTTTCAAGTACATAAGTTTTGGGAAACAAAATCTGCCTGCGGCAGTACAAAAGTACCCTAACTACTAGCAAAAAGGGGAAAATGCGAAAAGGAAGAAAAACAGTAAAATCTGTATCAAATGTCAAAAATGGCTCTGGGGCCGTCAATCTGTCCTGGTCCTCTTCCTGGACGAAGGTCCAGGAGCGTCATCAACAGGGGCACCACCAGGGGCATCGCCGTCTGAGCTCGAGTCCGAGCCATCACCGGTCTCCTCCGCCTCTGTCTCTGCCTCAGACTCGTCATCCGGAACCGGAGCCCGTGAGCTGCTCCCGACATGAGTGCGCCTCCCTCTGGTGCGGGGATATGCCCTGCCATCCCGAGTAGAAATGGGGGGTCCAGCCGGAGCACCGCCCACCGGAGGAATCTGGAAGGGAGGCTGAAAAAGCATGAAAGGTGAATGCATCAGTATGCCGTGAGCAGTTTATCAGTGCAAAATGCAGTGTATGAGTACAGTGTATGTATGTCGTGAGCAGTGAATCAGTGCAAAATACAGTGTATGAGTACAGTGTATGTATGCCGTGGGCAGTGAATCAGTGCAGAATGCAATGTGTAAGTATCATGTATCAGATGCCGTGAGCAGTTTATCAGATGTTGTATTATGCATCAGATTATGTAAAGTAGTTTGTGTATGGTTTGAGGCTGTGGTCAGAAAGAACATACCGGAATGCTGTAAAGGGCTAGGAGGTCGAATGTCCGCTGTAGCATCCCCATCATGGAGGCATTCATCTCCAATGACTGCCGGGTATACTCAGAAGACGCCTGCAGGAGTATCAGATGCATCAGTATTCTGTGGAATATCAAATAACTGAAATGAAATGACTGTACGAAAATGCAGTAATACATACCGGAGGCAAGTCGGGGATACCGACAAACTCGTGATCAGCCGGTGGAGGAGCGAAGGGGATCCGATAGGTCGCCCCACCCTGCCCTCGGAAAGTCAATGAAGCGGGCAGAGCAGGCCAACCGGTCTCTCTCCCCCGCTGAACTCCGCCCCTGCCACGGACTCGAGCCCTCCTCGGCGCTCCCCCTCCAACCCCCGCTCCCACTCCAGCCGCTGGCGCCACCGGTCTCTCCCTCTCCGCTCGGCGGCCGCCGCTCAGAGGTCGCATGATAAAGGTCCGGACGTACTCCAAGTAATCGCCCTCGCCTCTGAAGTGGTCTGCCTCCCAGCCAAGGGTGTAGTCTGCCATCTGATCGGTGGTGAATCTCTCCATATCCCGCATGTGCTCAGGAGGGTGCACCGGGACTATCTGCTCAAGTAAACCCAGGGTCTGGCGCAAGAAACGCTCACCCAGGTACCAAGCCCGACAGACCGGACCCTCGAGCAGAATCCGGTAACGCGAGGTCTCGTCGGCACCGGCAAACAGATCCCGCATCATGGCTGGCAAAGGAGCCCAAGGCTGCCAGGTGATCTGAAAATGCAATACAGTTTGTTATCTACCATTATTGAAACATGCAGTGGAGAGATGAAACTGAAATGAACTGCAAGTATAACATACCTCTGCAGGGGTGATGGTATCGAAGTAGCGCCGGAAGAAGCTGAATGTCTCTTGCGGCCTCCGGGTGCATCTCCCATCAAAGCGACGCGAGAATGGGACGACCAGAGGGGTCTCTGCATCGGGTACAGGAGCAAGCCTAGGAAAGTAGGCATAAACCCACAACTGCAAGATAAATACCAGTGCATTTATCAGAAAAAGCAGAATCAGATAAAGCAGAATACGGAATAGAAGGCAGAAATAGCAGAACAGTGTTGTGCAGTGTATGGTGCAGAGTGTACAGTGTGAGCAGTGTACAGTCAGTGTAAAGCAGGGCATGTGTGTGCCGTGTGTACAATATACAGCAAGTGTAAAGTAGACTACAGTGTATGCAGTGTACGGAGTACAGGAAATAAAGAACGGAAATGAAAGGCAGAAAAAGAGATGTACCTCCCAAGCACGCCAGTAACCCCCGAGCAACTGTCCACTACCGCGGGAGGGTGAGCTCATATATCCATAAAGGGTGGCCAGAGCGGCGCCACCCCAGTCATAATGCAGAATGTCTCTGACATCCACCAGTGCACTGAGAAGACAGAGAGGCACTGTGTTCGCCCGGTCGGCGAAGAAGGTCGTCCCAAACAGGAACATAAGGAAGCCGCGTGCGTATCTCTCCACGGCCTCCGGGGTCATCGGGGCTGCACCGACGAGGAGGGGCTGGACCCTGAACTGCACCTCGAACCAGGAGTATCTGACAAAGCCCGGACGCGCAAGAGGCGGTGCCGCGCCGAGCAAGTAGACCTGGGCCACGGTCCACTCGTCCATATCAATGTCAAAGGGGATCGGATCACCCCCTACCCCGATGCCTGTGAGCATCGAGAAATCGTAAGGGGTCATCGTCATGTCCCCGGTCGCCGAGAAGTGAAATGAATCGGTGGTGTCCCACCACCTCTCCACCAGAGCGGCGAGGAGAGGTCTGCATGTCGTAAGCTTGGAGAGCCCCCTGCAGAATGCGCCGAAGCCGGCCTGGTCCACGATCTGGCGAACTGCATCGGGAAGCTCGGCGTACCACTCACAAGCGACGGTATTCCCATACCCGCGGATGGTATGGGAATCTCCCTGTTTTCAAACAATAGTTGCGAAGCAATATAAAATATACAGTCTTGAAGAAATCGTGAATCAGTGCAAATTTGGCATGCGTGCAAGTATATTCAGATTCAAACAGATACCGGGTGCCGGTGTGCTTTTAGTGAACTACAACGTGTGATGCGTCAACGTGTTTGAGTGGTTCAGTGCAAATTTGGCATACGTGCAAACTATTCAGATTCAAACAGATACCGGGTGCCGGTGTGCTTTTAGTGAACTACAACGTGTGATGCGTCAACGTGTTTGAGTGGTTCAGTGCAAATTTGGCATGCGTGCAAGTATATTCAGATTCAAACAGATACCGGGTGCCGGTGTGCTTTTAGTGAACTACAACGTGTGATGCGTCAACGTGTTTGAGTGGTTCAGTGCAAATTTGGCATGCGTGCAAGTATATTCAGATTCAAACAGATACCGGGTGCCGGTGTGCTTTTAGTGAACTACAACGTGTGATGCGTCAACGTGTTTGAGTGGTTCAGTGCAAATTTGGCATACGTGCAAACTATCAGATTCAAACAGATACCGGGTGCCGGTGTGCTTTTAGTGAACTACAACGTGTGATGTGTCAACGTGTTTGAGTGGTTCAGTGCAAATTTGGCATACGTGCAAACTATCAGATTCAAACAGATACCGGGTGCCGGTGTGCTTTTAGTGAACTACAACGTGTGATGCGTCAACGTGTTTATGTGGTCTAGTGCAAATCTAGCATGCGTGCAAATTATCAGATTCAAATAGATACCGGGTGTCGGTGTGCTTTTAGTGAACTATAACGTGTGATGCGTCAACGTGTTTGTGTGGTCTAGTGCAAATCTAGCATGTGTGCAAGTATTACCAGATTCAAACAGATACCGGGTGCCGGTGTGCTTTTAGTGAACTACAACGTGTGATGCGTCAACGTGTTCGAGTGGCTCAGTGCAAATGTGGCATGCGTGCAAGTTTTTTTTTTTTTTTTTTCAGATTCAAACAGATATCGGGTGTCGGTGTTTGCAGTGAAATACGGTGTGTGTCGTGGTTTGAGTGGTTCAAGGCTAGTGCAGTGTGTGTGCGTGTGAGTCTTAAACAGATAATCAGTTGCAAACGCGTTTGTAATCGACTACAATGTACAGTATATCAGAGTATCTGAGCTAAGCAGTTAAAGACTGTAATCAGTTATGGCAATTGCAGTTTGAGGCATCCTACATTGCGGAAAGTAAAGCAGAGAAAGAAAGTTACCTCGGAAGCGCTAGAGGATAGGTGGGAGACAGGCTCGCGTAGCATGAGCTCAGGATCCAACGCCATGTCGAAGCTCCTGAACTGGCGTAGTCCGTCGGGTGGTAGAACGTGAATCGCCGGCCGGTAGGTCGCCGGGTCGAAAGGGCGCTCGCTCAACAGGAGGAGCTCGACCTCGGGATCCATCTCGTGATCCGAGGGAGTCCCACCGCGTGGAATGTCATCGGCCATATCGAGAATGATGGGAAAATGGTCGAGGAATGAAAATAGGGTCGGAATACGAAGAGTCAACTGAAAAGTCAACCCCCGGGAGGGTGGAAAATGGCCGGAAAGGTCGGGATGGGAAAAAGGTATGGAAATGAAGAGGAAATCGAGGGGAACAAGTCCCAAAAAGGCGGAAATGGCAAAGGGAGCGCCGAAATGAAATTTCAATCGGTCGTAAATGTCCGAAACGCGATGAACTTGGCGAATCGAACGACGGAAAAGGCGCGAAAACACAAAGAAATGAGGAAATGAGGAGAGAAAAAAGCTCTAGAGAGAGAGAGAGATGGTTTTCGGCGGATGAGAAATAAGAAAATAGGGTTTAGAAACCCTATTTTAAAACACCCGAGGTGAAAAGTCAAATCTGCCCCGACTCAGCAACTTTTTACCGGTCGGCAACATTTTGTGCCGGCCGCATAATATTGTGCCGATGGAATTTATTTTTAGCCGGTGGGAAGCCGGTGGCCTCCTAGCCCAGCCGGTGGTGTTCCCACAGCCTTGTTTAGGCAATATGAGTGGTTGCTGGTCTTCATAGCCCAAGAAAGTGCAAGAAAGTGTATCTCCGATGCTCAACCGGTCTCCGTTTTGACCTCGGACCGTGTCTTCTATGCGTGGCACTCAAATTCCTGCAATGTTGTATCCTTTTGTATCCTTTTGCCTTTTACAAGATTCAAAAGTTGCCCCGCGTGCGTTGCATGCATTCATCATGTTGTCTGGTGCGTTGCGTCGCGCCGTCATGCACATCCCTCATGCATTGTCATGCATTTTATTACAAGCGTTGTCATGCATCATCATGCACCTCAATACATACGTCACCTCGCACATCATTTGTGTTGCCGTGCACCTCCTTGTTTCGCATTATCATGCGTTTCAAAAAGAAAGAACGTGCGTTGTCGCGCACACGAGTTCATTTGCGTTGTTTTACATTTTGTGGGGCATGCGTGTCACACTTGCATTGTTTTTAAACATTCGTGTGGCATGCGTGTCACACTTGCATTTTTTTACATTTTCGTGTGGCATGTGTGTCACACTTGCGTTGTTTTACATTCCGTATGGGCACGTGTGCCCCATCTTTGCATTGGCACGTGTGCCCCATTTTCATCGGCACGTGTGCCTCCTCGCTTGCATTGGCACGTGTGCCTCGTCTTCATTGGCACGTGTGCCTCGTCTTCATCGGCACGTGTGCCTCATTTGCATGGGCACGTGTGCCCTCATCTTCATTGGCACGTGTGCCCTCATTCTCATCGGCACGTGTGCCTCCTCGCTTTCATTGGCACGTGTGCCTCGTCTTCATTGGCACGTGTGCCTCATTTGCATGGGCACGTGTGCCCTCATCTTCATTGGCACGTGTGCCCTCATTTGCATGGGCACGTGTGCCCTCATCTTCATCGGCACGTGTGCCCTCATTCTCATCGGCACGTGTGCCTCATCTTCATCGGCACGTGTGCCTCATTCTCATCGGCACGTGTGCCTCATTACCATCGGCACGTGTGCCTCCTCACTTTGCATTGGCACGTGTGCCCCATTTTCATGGGCAGGTGTGCCTCCTCATTTGCATCAGCATGCGTGCCTCATTCACATTGTCTTACATCCTTCCTTTATATACACATTGCGTGCACGTGTGCATTGCTTTACTTATATGTGTTCAAGTTCCTTTTCATACACATTGCGTGCACGTGTGCATTGCTTTACTGATATGTGTTCAAGTTCCTTTTTATACACATTGCGTGCACGTGTGCATTGCTTTACTTATATGTGTTCAAGTTCCTTTTTATACACATTGCGTGCACGTGTGCATTGCTTTACTGATATGTGTTCAAGTTCCTTTTTATACACATTGCGTGCACGTGTGCATTGCTTTACTGATATGTGTTCAAGTTCCTTTATATACACATTGCGTGCACGTGTGCATTGCTTTACTGATATGTGTTCAAGTTCCTTTTTATACACATTGCGTGCACATGTGCATTGCTTTACTTATATGTGTTCAAGTTCCTTTTTATACACATTGCGTGCACGTGTGCATTGCTTTACTGATATGTGTTCAAGTTCCTTTATATACACATTGCGTGCACGTGTGCATTGCTTTACTGATATGTGTTCAAGTTCCTTTATATACACATTGCGTGCACGTGTGCATTGCTTTACTGATATGTGTTCAAGCTCCTTTATATACACATTGCGTGCACGTGTGCATTGCTTTACTGATATGTGTTCAAGTTCCTTTATATACACATTGCGTGCACGTGTGCATTGCTTTACTGATATGTGTTCAAGTTCCTTTATATACACATTGCGTGCACGTGTGCATTGCTTTACTTATATGTGTTCAAGTTCCTTTTTATACACATTGCGTGCACGTGTGCATTGCTTTACTTATATGTGTTCAAGTTCCTTTTTATACACATTGCGTGCACGTGTGCATTGCTTTACTGATATGTGTTCAAGTTCCTTTATATACACATTGCGTGCATGTGTGCATTGCTTTACTCATATGTGTTCAAGTTCCTTTTTATACACATTGCGTGCACGTGTGCATTGCTTTACTGATATGTGTTCAAGTTCCTTTTTATACACATTGCGTGCACGTGTGCATTGCTTTACTTATATGTGTTCAAGTTCCTTTTTATACACATTGCGTGCACGTGTGCATTGCTTTACTGATATGTGTTCAAGTTCCTTTTTATACACATTGCGTGCACGTGTGCATTGCTTTACTTATATGTGTTCAAGTTCCTTTTTATACACATTGCGTGCACGTGTGCATTGCTTTACTGATATGTGTTCAAGTTCCTTTATATACACATTGCGTGCACCTGTGCATTGCTTTACTGATATGTGTTCAAGTTCCTTTATATACACATTGCGTGCACGTGTGCATTGCTTTACTTGTATGTGTTCAAGTTCCTTTTTTATACACATTGCGTGCATACGTGCATTGCTTTACTCGCATGTGTTCAAGTTCCTTTTTTATACACATTGCGTGCATACGTGCATTGCTTTACTCGCATGTGTTCAAGTCCCTTTTTTATACACATTGCTTGCATGCGTGCGTTGCTTTACTCACATGTGTTCACGTTTCTTTCTATACACATTGCATGCATACGTGCATTGCTTTACTCACATGTGTTCAAGTTCTCTTTCCATACACATTGCTTGCATGCGTGCATTGCTTTACTCACATGTGTTCGATCCCACTATCTTACTATACACATTGCATGCGTTGTCGCGCACTTTCGATTGCATTGTCATGCATGTTGCTAACGATATTGTATGTACGGTTCATTTGAGGCCGGTGCAACCGGACGAACCAAACAGGTATTGTATCCTCCGAGTGAGACGTAGCGAGAATTACATAATTCTCTTACATCCTTTCTGCATTGTAGTGTAGTCTGGTGTATGCTAGCTTAGAACTGTTGCATGTGTGCTTCGTTACAGCTTTCTTTGCATGATCATAAGTTATGCTCGGCTTCTTGCATTTTCAGTTGCATTTTGCCCCTGCCTTCGGGCGCATACCTTGTTTGTCTTGCATGTTTGTCCAAGTCTTCGGCCTTGTCAAAAATGGGTCGTCTCTGGGCTTTGACATTCACTCCCGTCATTGTTATGACTTTCGAGTTCTGTCAAAGAGGGGCAACTGTAGACACCCCATTTTTGACCGTCCTCAAGGCTTGGACGTCACCGCTTGAACACTCGATGATTATCCATGTTTGTGTTTGTTTGGAGTTCCCGGAGTTCTCGGCTACGCGCCTTGCCTCAGGATCTCCGAACTTGACTGTTTTGTGTCTGGTTTTACACCAAACACTCGTGTTTTTGCCTTGGAGGGGCAGGGAATGCCTTGTGAGGCATCCCCACACACCACCGGCACTAGCTAGAGGCCACCGGATGGTTTTTCTTGCCACCGGCAATATATGTTGCCAGTCGGCACTCTTTGTTGCCGGTCGGCAGTCATTTTTGTCAAAATGACATTTTTGGCTAGCCGACTGTTGTTCATCTGCTTTTTCAGATATTTTGAAACAGCTGTTTGGCATTTGCTTCCCCTCCACACATGTGTATGGAGGGATGTCCCTCTTGTTTGCTTACTAGTTAAGCATTACAAGATTGCCTCCTCTATAAGAGGAGGCCTTCTCTCCTTGTTCTAGGGTTAGAAAAATTGGAGAGGAGAGGGAGAAGAGCTCTGGTTTTAGCTTTAGGACATATATCTATCCTATATCTATACCTTCCCCTCTTTGTTGTCTTGTGTGTGTTTTAGTCCATACTATTGCACACAAGCACCTAGTGCTTCACCTTCCTTGGGCTACTGAGGTTCTAAGGGCTCGTTCTTGATATTTTTGACTGGATTGGAGCTTAAGGAGGCAACAAGAGCACCCTTTGTGAAGAAGGTCAACAAGGGTAAGAAACTAGTAATTTTTACCCCATTTTTGCATCCTATTTCTACCTATCTTAGAGCTGTTTTTGTGTTTAGTGTATAACATAAAAAAGTTCTGTTTCTAGGTCCTCTTGATTGTTTGTTAAGAGTGTTTTGCGGTTTGGGTGTGTTTGACCACCCTTAGGCCTTGAAAGGCCCCATTTTTGTGCTATTTTGTGCAAGTTTCGAGACTTTGGTGTTTGGGCCTCTTCACCACTGAAATCTTGAGGGATTTCAGTGGTGGAGATGGTGCCTTGAAGTCTCCAAAAGGGGAGGGCCACCCCCTCTCCTTGTTGTCCTTGAAAGGGACCATTTTTGGTCTCTTAAGGAAGTCTTTGTTCAAGTGCGTGTTGAGCATGCCATGGCTGTATTTTATGCTTATATGGCCATGTTATAACTTTGTATTAAGTTGGTTTTGGTACTCCAGGCATGTTTAGTATAGTTGCCATGTAATGCCCCATTGATCCCTTAACATGCCTTGGGTTGTTAACCTTTGTTTGAGCATGATTTAGGCTTAGACTTATGAATGTTTTGTGCTTATTTCGCCATGCTTTAGGTCTGTCCATAATTGTTTGGATTGATTTCGGCATGCTTAGTATAGCTCCTTTGCATTTATGGCTTGTCGGGCTTGTAGGCCTCAAGTATGTGAATGTGTAGCATGTGTTGCTTGCATCATTTTGGTGGTTTGGAACCACCCAACATGTAATTTCAGTCCCTTTGGCATGCTCATATGCTTGCCTTAATTGCCTCTTTATTGCTTTGAGAGCATGTGTTGTATGCCTTATGTTTTGACCATTGTGCATGCCTTTGAATTCAAACCATTTAGATGCCATCTAAGTAGTCCTTTGGGCCTGATTTTGTGTGCTAAAGCTCTGATTTTAGTTGCTTAATTCTTGCCATGTTAGGTCTTGACAAGTGTAGTTCAATGCCTTTTGGCTTGCCTTAAATACTTAGGCCATTTGCATGCTTTTGTTTGTCTTGTTTGAGTTGGTTTGGCACCTCTTCTAACATGATTTCGGAGCTTAACTTGCATGCTAATTGTTCATATTTGTGCCCTTTTAAATGTGTTTAAAAGTTGCCCCATTATGCTTTAAGTACTGGACCATGAGTGCTTGCATGTGTGTGTGCACTTTGGCCTTCACTTCCTTGGTTTTGGCTACTGATTTTGGGCCTATTTGGAGTTGCCTAATTCATGTTTAAGTCCCCCTTTTATTTGGTTCGCATGCTTGCTTGTATGTTTGTATAAGTGCCTTGCATTGTCCATATTGCATGTTAGCCAACATGTCTAGGATTGCATTGCATTGTGCATGCTTGGCCTCTTGAAGTGAGCGTGATAGAGGTTAGGCTTCCTTGTGTGATTATATGGTTTGCATGCATTTGAAATTGAAAGTGC